>JAUYWI010110860.1:0-21795 GCA_034780595.1 Parotoplana pacifica
ATCACCGAGCTTGACTGGCCATCTTATCATGCTTCAGCTTGGGTGTAGAACAAGATACACACGATTACATAGTTTTGGTTTGATCTTGAAGGGATGTTGTTTTTATGTTGAAGCCATATTTATTTTTACAAATCTTTTGGTTAGATTACATTTATTTCTATGATGTTAGTACTGTTGAAGATTTATTCTACATATAGAAGAATGATTCTTGCAAGAGCAATTATGAACAACCTGATAAAAGTCTGGAAAGACAGGGATGTAAAAACAAAGTTCAGCTTGTTAAGGCATTTGTCTTTCCAGTTGCGACTTATGCTGCAGAGACGTGGGCTCTTTAAAAAGATGATAAAAGAAGAATTGATGCCTTAAAGATGTGGGTATGGAGCAAAATTCTTAGAATTCCCTGAACAGCAAAATGGACTAACAAAGCAGTGCTTGAAGCTGTAGAAATGCCAACACCATTCTATGCTCAGTGCATCAAGCAGATTATCGTTCTTTGGGTATCTAATGAGGAAGAAAGACAACAATATTGAAGGCAAACGAGCAAGAGGGAGACCTAGAGCTCGATGGATCGACGAAGTTAATTAAGCCACAGGGAAAAGACTCTTTCTGGACTGTATTGGGTGGAGAAGGCTAGTCTGGCACGTCACCAGAAGTCGGCACAAGGTACCAAGGTAAAGACAAACTTACCTGCTTTATCTAACGATAATATAAAGGAATGTGTAGACAAAATAGTTAAATTTAGTTTGAAATAGAGATTTGAAACATTCTCGCCGGTTTCATTTTTTAATATAGCGATGAGCAACTTTATATTCTATATAAATTATCGTGCAAGGACAAACAAATTTGTCAGACCTCTTGAAATTTATTCTTAGATCTTGTTATATCGTTAACGAAGCTAACAATTAACTCACACGCGAATAAGCCTAAAATAATAACTAAGTAACCTAGATGTCGTCTTATCAATAAACTTACTGAAAGATAAACGCTTTACTTCAATAATCACAAAAATCTTTTGTCCTTCAAGTATCTAATATTATGTACTACAAGTATACAATAATTATACCTATCAGATCGATTTATCTAACAAAAGAAAAAGAAAATATTCCGCAAAAACAATATGAATAGGTGACTATCTCTATCCCTAATGTAGGTACCTAAATATGGTTGCAGGATTCGTTCTTTGATCAATAATAGACGTCAAACCCACCAGACAAAGCAAAACATTTTAACAAATGAGTCATCCCTTATGTCACAAAATAGTCTAAAATCTCATTTCACATTAGGTATTACCACAGATTTCAATTATACCTACTACAGTTTGCAGAGTATTACACACATAATATGTTGTTACCCTAAATTTCTCCAATAAAGAATATTCATTATTGATTTTATAACGTAAAGAATATACCTATAAACATGGGAAATACTGATCAATAAAATTGAAATTCAATAATTGTTAATAAAATAGAACCACAATGACACTACACAGTACCACTGGTCATGTATTCTGAATCATTATAGATATATCCAAAATTAAGGAATGAAAATGTAATAGGAGGGGAAGCTCAACAACCAAATACATCAGCATATCATGTTTGGTGAATCCTCACTTGTCCTTTTATTTCGACTGTTTGTGAAATGTACAATTAACTTCAACAAAACATTAGGGGTTGTGTGTAACTAGGAGTGTGCTCTTGTAGATCCTTGATATAATAGGCAACTACATATTTGTTCATTACCTACCTGCCAAAAGGAGTATTGACGGTGCCTATATAGGGTGTGTTGACAAGTAATATTGATTAGGTAGGAGGTTTGTCTGAGTAATTATCTCAACAAAATGTTTTTTTTAATTAAACGTTTATATTTTTTAGTTTATTATACGCAATTAATACGTTTATCCCTGACTTTAGTACAATTAATTCGCGGTTTCGACACTAAGCTCTAAAATAAGATGGTTAGCTCTAAACAAATTCCAAAAATTCTTGAAATAAATTAAATTAAATGTTGTTAGCTATGGTATTTAGGTTGGTATGGCTCTAACTAGATTGCGTAAATTCTTTTTTAAGAATTTAAGGCTAACATAGTAGAAATATACTTAATTTAAGTAAACAAAGATAGTTAAATATGCTTAGTTAGTATTACTATACTCTGTTAGCTTTAAATCTTAAAATAATAATTTAATTAACGTATTGAAATCCCTAGTTACTTAATAAAATCTAGGTAGAGCCATACCAACCTAAAGACCATAGCTAACTATATTTAATTTCTCTTAAATTAAGAATTTTTTTAATTCGTTTCGGAAGAGCTAACCATCTTTAGGGCCTTTTTTGGCCAATCTTATTTCATTTTTTTGTTTATTTTAACTAAATATGTAGATAACTTTTAGTAGAAAATTTATTCTAGATCATTAGAAAGCCATTCATATTTCTTTATAAGAATATATTAGACCCTATTTTATAAATTTAAAATGATGTATCTTATTATGCATGCATCGTAAATAACGTAATTTTGTTGTAAACAGCATCTAATTTTTTTTTATTATGCCGTTTTATTCTAACGCATATTATTAGGGTGTATAAAGAAAACTAAAACGGATTTTTATTGTCCCTCGGACACTTAATATATGTGCCAAATTTCATTGAAATCAGTTAAAGTTAAGGGACCATTATCGGTGCTGAAGAAAGAAAGAAAAAAAGATTTTTTTAATGGCTAACTTTAAGCATTCATAGTTCAAAAACCACAGCATACGTTGTTAACATTGCAAATTTTAATCTACTGACCAAATTTGGTTATTCTAGGCTTTAAATTGTAGAAGTTATATATGTTCAAAGTCTAGCCCATTTCAGAAGTCCGATAATACTCTGGCAAGGCTAGCTAGCTCATAGAGCAAACGACCTATTTCACAATCAATTTCAAAACAAATTTCTTGGTTCAATTAGTAATTCTGTTTTCTAAGAAATAGGAAATTAGCCACTATTTTCGAAAGTGTATCATTAAATCGCGTGATAACTATACTATTCGCAAGAGAAATTCACTAACCTGTTACTCAAATGACCCATAATTCAAATGAAACAAAAAAGCAATAATGGACCTACATTGTGTTTCTTCTAATAATTATTACTGAAATTGGCATTCTTCACCAAATTGAATAAACAAACAATATGTATAATATTTTTACATTATATTTCCATATAATATTTTTAGGTTTTGTTTATGTATCCGTATGTCATTATAAATATGTACATTTATGTTTCGCTATTATGTTCTATAATATGTTTCGATTCCCATTAATTTAAATGTACACTTACTGATTTCCTTATCAGTCCCTAAAAAGTCAGTTTGATAGGGCTTAGGCTTTTTTTACTTTGAAATATTCCAAATATGCGATTTGTTAGTGTTTAGCAAAATATTTGTTTACTGTCGCATTCAGACTTCAAAATATCGATCGATGTTAATAAGTAAGCTGATTTTTCTATTATGCAGACAGAATTAAACTGATTATGATCATTGCATTATTTGTTTACAATTTAACTTTCAGACTCCAAAATGTGCAGTACAACAACTGTGTATTAAAACAAAATCTATGCGGCTACTTGCAGAAAATGGTAGGTACTTGCCTTGCCAGCCCTCAAATATTATTCGAATTACATCATTTCTGATTAGATAATATTAATAAGAAAATGTAGTTTGAATTTGTTTGTGGAGTTCCAAAGTGAATTTCCGGTGGTATTACCTACCTATATGTGCCTAAAGTTTTATAGCAAATATTTGAAAGAAGTAACAATTCATGTGCTTTGAATTGTGGTACTTAACCTTGATCTTAGCGACTTAGAAATAAAAGTATAACTGTTATTCTAAGCAAGATTCGTAGAATAGTTTTTTAAAACATCCGCTGGTAGGTGGTGGCAGTAAAATTATTGTACGAAACCCATAAAAGTATCTCCACAAAATAGGTCAGAGAAACAATATGCCAATCACTTGCCGTAAGCTGCTCAGCTGAGCTGAACCTAATTTTATAGCTTCTGAAGAAATCATCAAAAATAAATATCAACTTTGTTTATCGTATTTCTATTTAGTAATAGAAATGGATTACCAATTGTAAAATAAAACCTTAGTTTAGCTAAGTAGAGAGAAAACATTCTATTGCAAGTTGACTTTTCAAGTGCATAATTTTGTCGCTCTAAACTAAATTATACGATAACTAAAGGTACAGTCACTGTAGGTAAGTACTGTGCATATTGATTAAGATACAACATCCCAACAACTATGTTGTAGATGAATGGATAGCTAATTGTAATGCAACTTTGCTTTTATGAAAAAATGGTAAAACCGATAAAAATAGAACTGATTTCGTTAATTATCTACTTGTTTGCCTTCTAAGTTTGTAAAAATATCTTAGTTGTTGAAGCAATAACTGTACAAACGATAAGTACGGCGAATCGCGACCGTTGATAAGATATGCAACTTGTATCAATGTTGGGTGCATGAAATACACAAATTCTTAAAATGCCATAGACATTAGACAAAGTATGATACAGCTAGAGATAGAGGAAATATCAGTTGTGTACCACCTGAATCATTAATTAGATCTTTTAATTAAGTGCAGCCCCACTCTACAAATATCAATTACATTGATGCCTGGAGCATTGCATCAACTTGATATTAATGTAGATAAAATAAACCACTTTCAATAAATAAAGATAGTTTATAGAAAATGCCACTTTAAAACCATAAAAATGTAGAATACCAGCAAAAAGGTAGTTTTCTTCTAAAAAAGAAACAGTACGACAACACGACCAATGTCAACCAAATTTTCACAGACTTCAAAGCAGGTAACTGGATATTATGCAAGTTTTGCAATTATTTGTCGCATACTTTTCACAGACAAAGTTCCTTTTTACAAAAAAATGTATGTTTGGGAATAATAATTAGATTGTTTGGTGATTTGGTTCATACACACACGGTGTTCAGTAAGCCCTAAGACCCTTTATAATGTCATACGGTCATGATTGTACATACCTAATGTGAATTCATTTGTCGTTTAATCAGAAATCTGATGTGTATCCATAAGTATTGTGATCAATCCATACTCAGACAATTAAACATACTTTGTACTCATTAAGACAAACAGTAAACAAAACTGACTGTAGATACACATTAAATATCGAAAACTAACAATCAAGTCCTTTTTTGAACCAGCAACAAAAATAATTCTTCATTATCTGAACCAAAACACACACACACATCTCTAATAAACAAAACACAAAATGGTTCTATTATTTAAATGAATATCATATCTGATGATTTATGATTGTAAGCTACCTGTGTTCTATGTTTAAAATATTCATTTATTTATGTAAAGCAGTTGATCCTGGAATAGAATCAGTTCAAAAATAATAAAACCATAATCATCTTGTCAAATTACCATTCCTGACATTGAGCTGAAAATATCCCAATTATAAATCAAAACTGACTAAAATGCATTCATATGTTTAGAAACATAAAAGCATTAGTACGAACATACTCCTTACATAAAGCAATACCTAATGTGTGAAAAAGATCGATAATGAATTGTGTCTTCAAAAGTTGTCAACACTGAAACAACAATTGCAATGTTGCAAAAAAAAAGTGGGTATAAAACTACTTATTGGTAAAGCATCAAAGATTATTTTGAGAGTGAGCATTAGACCTTCTCTAAAATTAAAATCAGAAAAAGTGCGGTATCTTAAAACAAATCAAAAATACATTTTATAATTAACAAGAGTTAAAACCATTTCTGGTTTTAAAATGCATTCTAACTAAATCTTAATTCCAATATAACTTAAAAGTGAACAAGCTATTAACACTGCTACAATCTACAGAACCACTTAAAAATTGTTTTAACTCTCATTAATCACATTAATTTCTAAATTTGCTTGCCATAATAAAATAAAATTTGACAAATAGCAGTTTTAAAAACGAAACTGATACATTTAATAAACATCAGATATTATCAAAACTTTGGCAAACCATACTCACAACTCACACAGTGGTGAATTTACAACAGTTCCATTACTTCACGGAATCTGTTATTCAAACATAAAACACATTGTAAAGGAAATTGGGGGATATTTTGATATCCAATGATAAAATTATAACCAACGATCTTAAAAAAAAGAACGGAAGATATACATATATATACCTACACCACAAAATTAAACATATGATCCAATTAACTCCGATATATTAATCTCATTACAGGAGAAAAAAATGAACACAAATTAGCCTAAAATTTAGAGGTTGTCATGTATGAATATAACTAAATTCTTTTGTGATTAATCTCAAATTAATTTAAATCTGTATAACAAGCACAAATGTAATGGTTCATTGCATATTTCTCATAGTGAGATATAAAGATATTACAAGTTCCGAAATGTTTCAAAACAATGCCTAATAATCAAAATTTGGAATAATAATGCCAAAAAAGAATGGTCTTTCACCAGCTTAATCCTTCGTAGGTAAACCACTGTGGTATATGTCTCTGGTAAAGAGGGGGGGTGTACATCACCCCTAAAAAATATACTTCCTGTGGATGGATTGGGCTGAAATTTGGTACATTGGTACCTTAGAATGTTGTAGGGTGAATGATTTTTTTTAGAAAAAAATGATATTGGGTCCGAGCTAGGACCGATAACGTCAAAGAGGGTCAAAAATTAAAGTTTGTCCGACTGACTTTAAATTTGGTGGGTAGGTCAAGTAGAATTTCAGTAATACAAATCCATATTTGGTTTGGCCAAAATCACCTAAATAAATCTAAAATCTACACCAAACAGCCTATTTATGCTCAAATTTAAGATTTAGAATTAGGAAGGTATTAGACAGAATGTAAGGATGCTTCACAGTTATGGTCGGTCGCGGCCTATGAGGTCCACCATAACAGGGTAGGGCCGTAAAATTTTTTTTTCAAAATTGTATTTTATCATAAGTAAATGGCCCTAAATGGTTTAAAATGCTTCACTATGACATTTTATATCTTGGAATAAAATACACATAATTGGTAAAATTAAATTGAAGAAACATCTATTTTTAACACGACCGGCTCTGGGCCCAAAAATCAATGGCTCTAAAATTCCAAGGAAACATCCTAGTTTGCTCAAGACTGAGATTTATAATCTAAAAGACATTTAAAACAAGGTATAGATTTTCAGATTCCACAAATTTATGATTCCTGATACATGAGGACCACCAATACAGGGCCAGTTCACTACAATGACCCACAATGATGTATAACAACTTAAAATTGGTTTCTATATCATTTGGAGTGGTTTTTGGTTAAATTCGTTTACTAAAAAAGAAGCTTCAAAAAATCGATTTTTAAAATGCATTGATTGGGCCTGATTTCAAAATCAATGAATGAACCTCAATTTCATATTTAGGATAAAGCTATGAAACTTCTACTTGGCACACTAATAGTGGCTCAGGAAATATGTCAATATGTATAATTTGAAGGCATTTAAATAAACAGTTCATATTTTATCATAAAATTAAACTTGGAAAATGGTCAATTTTTGGGTCAACATTTTTTACATTGTCAGTCAATTTTTAAAAAAGATATTTTTTTAAATGCAAATATGATTTTTTTAAATTTTTTATTTGCTCTTAGATTGCACCCCGGGCACATAAATCAATATTTTTAAAATTTTGTAATATGTTATAGAATGAAGTAATTACGTTAATAGTTACCAACTATAAATCACTTTTACCAAACATTAGATGCAGGAATAACATTTTTGTAAAAACTTAGGGGTTTATGGAGCATTCTAAGCACCGATGACATTTTTATGGATCAATTACGAAATTATCAAAAATATTTAAGGACTTGGTATGGCACACTCGTAGCAAATTTCAAGAAATTCTAAGTATTTTGTTATCTCAGAAATAATATTTTTAAAATTTGATGTATTTCGGGTTGCACCCTGGACACAAAAATCAATATTTTCAAAAACCCGTAACGGGATTGTGACATACTTATTAAATATGAACTCCTATTTCCAAATAATAACTAACAGAAACACATTTTAAAAAACGTCTTTAAAATGGATTACAGTGACCTACTTTAAAGGGGCCACCACATGGCCCTGGGTTGAAGGGGGAAAAATTAGTTCATAAGATGAGTGGGAAATATGTTTGATACAAACCCAAAATTTCAGCTCAATCAGAGTTACCACAATATGTGCTAGTGGGGGGGGTGAGCTCCCTTTACCAGCGAAGGGTTAAGACACCTATTCTGGATATAAGAGCCTTACATGAAAGTACAATGGACGAAGAAAAAAGGGATGCATATTACTTGTTGTTGAGATGTTACAGATAGAAAAGGAAATTTCCAATAACAAACGTGCACCGGCTCACATGCTCTCAAATTTTGAGCTGATGCAAAAGTTTCAAACCGAATCGGCCCGTGGCCAAGAAAATTCTAAATGAAACAAGCAAATGCTAGAAAATAAGATTCTGGCTATCTTTTGTAAATCATATGATATTGAAAAGTATGGCACAGAAAATGTGTGATAAAATATCAACTAAGCTTCAACGTAAGTCGTCCACTTGCTTACCTTGATTTGAATCGTTGTTTCCTTAACTTCATTTTCAACGAATCTTTACGGTCAATATTAATGGAGAAACCTTTAGTAATGTCCACCTCCTTGTTCTCTTCTTCTTTCTCCTTGCTAACATCCATGATTGCGGGCATCTTGCTTTTATAGCTTCGTTTTGAGAATAATTATTCAATTTATATTAATGACGAGGTTAATAAAACAAAGCTGCTAAAATGGTATCAAATTGTGCAATAAATTCAATACTTTATGAAAAGTTAATGTTAGTCTTTTTCGTCAGCCGGAAGCATAAACTACAGCCCCAGATGAAATGCAGTAAAAAGAGATCACACAAATAAATATTATGGAAGACTATTCTGTGTGACTGAATGCAAGTAGTTTTGTGTTCTCTGCGTAGGTACCCTGGTTACAACGAATATCGTTTTGTTAAATTGCACAAATAGGTTTCAGTGATATACAGTTGATTGATTTATAAACACACCGAGTGCAAAATGTGCGAGAGAAAAAGACACAAACACGGTGAAGTTAGCTGTAAACAACAACACAGTATGCAGGGACGGATCCAGTAACAGATTTTCAGGTCGTAAATATTGTAAAATACGTGCAAATTCAACCACTACTAACCAGACGATGTGTCCTTAAGTAGAATGAATGCTTATAAGCCACAACAATTGTTAATCCACCAATAAGTAAGCTCGTTCAATGGGGTATAATAGTATGTACAAAATAAAATCAAGAACTTTGGCTTCTTGGTCGTGTTTGGATCTAATGGTGCTTGAGAAAAAGCTGGCTTTGAAAAATTAGTCTATGAGTTCTAGAGATTATGAAACTAAAATAGGTTTAAATCCTAGTAAACCTCTCTATACTAATAATGGAAATAAGACACACGACTAGTACTAACAGATTCTCCCCAAGTAAGCCAAACCGAGCCTGTTCTTTTCTGCCTGCCTCTATCTGGTTGGATTTTATTTGATAACGTCTATTTGTAGGTATCGCTAAGTATTTCAGTTCTGCCTGCCTGCCGGCTCCTCCGCTTTCATAAAATTCTGTGTGCTTTCTCATTAGTTTTCAGATTGAATGGATGGATGTAATAATATACATACATAGCATATTATTCTGTACAGACACAAGTTTTTTTTGTAGAAGCTCTTCTCTATTGTTTTATGTTAGCTTCTGCTTATTATTACAAGATAGTTGCATGTTATTGCTACATAATTTATAAGGTTTCTATAGTTTTTTGCCACAGTTTCTAAATATAACATGGCATCGAGGGTAATGAACGTTTCATTTTTTTAACAATTCCAACAAACAATTTGTTTGAAAAAAACTTCATAAAATGTCTGAAAGGGGGATTTGTTTTTCTGAATTATTTCCAATCTAATCGGTTTCTCGATTTTGCAGTTGATTAAGCTACTCGTACATCCGAATATAGTCAATTTATTTCTCCATAATTTTCGGAATACCTACTTCACACTTTTTACCATCTACATCCACACATTGGGTGATATCAAGGTTGTTCTTATGACTAAAACCCCAGTTGGTTTAATTTTTCAAAACCAACCTTTTTAGAAAGTTGTAATAAACAAAAGCTTTATATTACTTTAATTCAAAATTAGTTTTTAGAATCAGATGTAAACTTAAAAAACAACGGACGTTTTAGTCTTAAAATTAAATTTAAACCAATCACTTATTTTACATCAAAACGAAGGGAAAGGAAACAGAAGTAAAATGAGCATCTCACTGTAACGCTCAGTGCAACATATGTTGTAACAATAGTGTTACTCTATTGTAACGATAAAGAATTCTATGTTGTAACAAAATTCATATACATATAGTGACTACTATGTTATAACAATAGTATTTCTATGTTGTAATGATAGAAAATTTCTATGTTGTAACACTAGTGACATATTATACATAACGTAACACAGCTACAAAGCTGTCTACATTAAAACGATAGCTATGTTTTAACTATAGAACCAATAAGTCGCCGAAGTTGTAACAATAGAATCTTTGAGATTTAAAAAATTATCAAATAGACATTTTACATATTCATAAATCAGTAAATTAATAAAAGCATACGAAATAATTTTCAGAGTTAATATTCAGAAACATAAATTTATAACGTTAATTGGAATATATCCTATTCTTAGATTTTCGTGGGGGGTGGTGGCGGAAGACAAGAATGCATTAGGAGAACAGTAGGCCAAACAAATTATTCTAAGATTTGGCGAAATAAATGATTAAAAGAGCACAAGTATATTAATTGTCTGAAGCAAAAATATTCAAATAAAAGTCCTCATGCTCGGTAAGACTGGCACGAAAATGAGTTCTTGGATTTAATTTCCGGCTGTTCTCTTTCCGTCTATGAGACGACTCTGATCAAAACGATGATTAAAATGACTTGAACTAAAAGCTTTTAAGCCAGCTGAGAATCAAAGTAAAATAGATCGCATTTAATTTTCTAAATCAACCAAGTTAATTAAATTGAAATAAAATACTTGATTAGTTATAGCCAGCCATAATATTTATTCTGTTGTAACGAACAAGCTGCGATATTAGCAGTTGGTTTCAATAAAGAAGCTAAAATCAAAATGGTGATTTAATTAAAAAATTATTGCCACACGCGAGATAACTTAGCTACGTGGTAGGTACATCCCATAAGACACTGACCCTGATGAGATGGGCTTCCTGGAGATAGGCACATTGTCTGGCGTATAGTCCCAGTCCATGATTCCGGGTGCCTGAGCAAATTCTCGTCCAACCTTCACAGCGGCAATGATTGTTTCCTGGTGAAAAACAAACAAACAAACAAACAAACAAAAAATAAATAAATAAATAAAATTTATTTAAAAAACTGGATACCTACACCAATTCAAAATGCCAAATTATTTTTGTATTTATTTAGCAAAGTAGAAATACATCTGAAACTTTTTTGCAAATAAAATTGAGAACTGTATTGTGTAAAATACTATGGGCATTCCAAAAGGACCAGGAATGTCCACTGTTTTCTAACTTTTATGAAGTGGATGCAAAATACTTTTATCTGAAATATGTATACATTTTAAAGATTTTATCTATACATTTCTTTGTATTAAGAGTAATAATAAAAAACAGGTATACTTTGATAAAAATATACTACTCGCCAATGATAGCCCAGGACAGCTGTTTCGGCCTTGTTGGGCATAAGCACAGCCTGAGTAATATAAACTCATCGTATATTTCATATCAAAGAATAAAACAGGAAAATGGCTATAATAGCATAAGAAGAGAAAAAAATAGAAGATATTCTGAAAAAATTAACTTGAAAGCCTGTTTTTTTATTAAAGAGCAAAGCAGGTCCTGACCAATTTACGTGAGTGCCCTAAAAAAACAGGCTTTCAAGTATATATTTTTTCAGAATATCTTTTACTTTCTCTCTTCTTATGCCACTATAGAAATTTTTCCTCTCTTTTATACTTTGAAATGAAATTTAAGAAAATTTTATATTGCTCAAACTGTGATTATGCCTAGTTGATGAGGCCCTACAAGACAGAAACAGCTGTCCTGGGCTATCATTAGTAAGTAATATAAATAAGTAGTATATTTTAATCAAAGTATATCAGTTTTTTTATTATTATTCTTAACGCATTCCCAAAGTATCGTGACTGTTTACTGCTTAATAAATTTTATGAACTGGATGCACTATACTTTTGTTTTGGAAATATTCAAAAACTAAGAACAAATCCAAATATTTTTCTATACGCTTTTGTGTATAATTATGTCGTAATAAAGAATTTAAAATACAAACAGAGGAGACATTCATTATAAAACGGAAAATTTAATCAAATAAAAACTATTAAGCCAATTCTTCATTCACATAAATAGTTTTAACTAGCAACACAGAGAGATATGTATTAGAAAATAAAAAAAACTTTCTTCATTTTCATTTTAAGGCAATTAAAATGCGTTTTTTATATTTTCAAAATCAAATATGCAATTTGCAACTGATAACTTAGAAATACAGCAATTTAAGCAGCAGCAAAAAGTTTTAAAACATTAAATTTCCTCTATAAACATATCAAATAGGTAAAACGTAATCTTTTCCGATTTAATGCATTTTTAAGCTTTATTAAGATGAACAAGAGCCTCATCAATATGCCACTGTCGCTCACAATGTCGATCTAAGTATTGAATTCTAAATAGAGATAGAATCATTGGACAGAAAAGAAACATACTTTGTCTGCATGCCAACCCATTCCATCTTGCAAACCTTCATGAATGCTGTCTTCACCTACACATAAACAAAAGAGAAAATCGATTTATCTTCTGTCATTAAAAGGTATTAACTATTAAATTTGACATTACTGCTAAACATATTATTTCATACTGATTATTTTGGTAAGCACATACCTACTCATTTATATTTAATAACTAATTTTACTTAGTATATATAACAAACCATTTCTATTCATATCAAATTAATAAAGTATAGTTATCAAACGTAATTCTTTAGCTTCATTCCGTTATGTAAGCAACAATCATTAAATTAGTCGTGCAACAAAACGTAAGTCTACATGCCTCATACCACCCGTAAATTATACACATTAGTTAATAGCGCTACTCAACAGTAGTACCTACATAGTATCAACCAATTCAAGAAAATTAACAACGGATAAAGTTTAATATTTCGGAGTTACGTTTTGAACTCAAATCAATTATATTAATTACAATATTTAAGTTTACTATTTAAAATTATAATGACATACAATTCGAATTATTATTTTAGACAAGTGAAGCTTAAAAACCAATAAACATAAATAATATTTAGATAATTTTTCGGTTGAATATGTGGGTATTAATCTTTTATTTGGGCGAAAGCTATCATAATTTTCTTCGATAATTTGAATTTTATGTCATTATAATCTCTTTGGAGCTAGCTAGCTTTGCCAGAGTATTATAGGACTTCTGAAAATGGGCTTAATTTTGGACATCCAGAACCCTATAATAATCAATATAGGTCAGTAGATTGAGTTTGAAAATTTCATAGAAATCAGTAGGTACAGTAGTTTTCAAACTATGAATGATTAAAGTTAGCCTTTTTTTAAATTGTTCTTTTTTCTTTATTTCCTCAGCAATGATAATGGATCCTTAATTTTAACCGATTTCAATAAAATTTGGCACATACATTAAGTGTCCGAGGAGTTATAAAATACAATTTTAGTTTTGTTGATACATCCTAGGAAGCGCCTAGAAACGAGTAATATGTGTTAGTAGGTATAAAACGAAACTTCACCTATTAAATTTGGTCTAATGAAAGAGATGCTATATTTGCAACAAAATGACGTTAACACGATGTATGTATGGTTCATGGGATGCTTCATTTTAAAGTTATAAAATTCACTAAATAAATTTGCAGCTCTGTTAATTTATGATGCAAAATATTTTTAAAGAGAAAATGCAAATAGCTTTCTAATAATCTAAATAAAGATTTTTTTAAATTTGTTTTGGGAGAGCTAACTATCTTTTAGACCTTTTTTGGCTAATCTTTTTTAAATAAAAAACTTAAAATTTGTAATTAAATTACTTGTAATCAAGGCATAATATTTTTTATACCATTTCTTAATTTATCTTAACATGAAATTTCTAAAAGCCAGAAATAGATCAAATCTTATCATACTTAGTTTGAACATTTTTGAAACGTCAAATAATGTGTACATACTTACTAGAATTTTATAAATAAATTGAAAGCAAAGCGCTAATAACAAACTTCTTTTAGAAATTAAGACGTAAAAAATTGATAAAAAATATATCTACCGCCCAAAAGAGTAGCCTTTCTGAAAATCGATGTAGTCTAAACCAATGGTAAATCAATAATTATGTTGGGATTTAGAAGAAAACACGCAATATTTAAGTACATAAGCAATCAATTCAAATTTTAATCATTCAACTTCAACCAAACAAACTTACGTGGCTTCTTTCGAAGTGGACGAGGTTCTTCTGAAAACCCAGAAATTAGTAGGTACAATAAACATGGGCATATCTTTTATTACCAAAGTTTAGAATGACAAGAATCATGTTGGTTGTTACTAAAAAGTGCCAATAGAAAAGAACCCTCAAATTCGATGAGTCTATTTTAGACAACCGATGAAGAATCTAGCCTTCATATTTTAGTATCGATTACATACCGGCAACATAGAATTGACACCTACCGGAAGCAATTGAATGCTTGTCAGAAAATTTGGTAGCGGCTGCACTGCGCTCATTTTCGTAGTAAGGTCTTGAGATATCATTGCCAGTCTGTCGAGGTCGAGCAAAGAGCGGAGACGCTGGCATTGCTGTGAAGTCAGGCTCACCTAAGATACAATAGTGACGGTTTTATACACATCACATTTTGCAATATCAACTCAGTTTAGTTTTCATGTTGTGAACAAATGCAAATGAATGATTAACTTATCAAAACTTAACAAAATTAGATATTAGAAAATCAAAATCTCTAGATTAATAAAATAAAGTCAGTTCGTTTTTAATAAATTTCAGCTTTGACCTGCTTTGCATCACCCGTTCAATGTTGTGCTCACCGAAATCATCCTCACTGTCCGTGACCGGGTGTTCTCCCATCGTCTCCGGTTTCTCAAGCTCTATCTTGGTCGTCGTGGTTTCCTCAATCTCCTACCAGCTCTCCACCTCCTTGGTCTCCCGCTTCAACACCTCGAAGATGTTTAGGTAGTGCTGCTTACGGGCCACATGTGCAGCGGTCCAGCCATGCTGCAACGTAAACACAATACCGAGTGAGGGTGACCGTTAACATCATGCAGACCACAACAAACAATCGGCAACTATTTCTAGACAGAATTGGGCTATTTACTAATTCGAATAATACAAAGCAGACACTGAACTTACCACATTCTTCAAGTTCGGATCAGCGCCCGCCTCTAGGAGAATGTAGACCAATTGGAGATGGCCCTGCTGAGCTGCCAGATGTAGAGCCGTGGATCCCATTTCGGTTTGGCTGTTGATGTGACAACCACGACCCAAAAGGTAGCGCACCATGTTCACCTAAGAGAGAAATCATCTCACATATAGCTAAAAATAGATTTTTCAGATATAATACCGTAAATTGTGGCGTAAATATAGATTACTAAAACCCTTCTATGTTACAAGGACTCGTGGTAAATATTCTTACTTGACCGAAGTGACAGGCAGTGTGTAACGGAGTGTAACCCGCCTTGGTTCTGGGTTCGATCTCGCATCCAGCAGCCTCCAAAATCTCAGCAACTGGTACACGATCTTCTTGAGCAGCCAAATGCATGCAGGACAGACCGTTCTGAAATGATCAAGAGACTTCTGGTATGTGTTCAGCAAATCAGAAAAGTTAGAAATTACTAATTCATATTAATTAATTTATTTTCTAACAAACTTCTCAAAATTGATATTTCATATAAAAAGTCCATATAAACAAATGTTAGGCTTACCTTTGCTTTAATGTTGACTTGAGCCTTATTCTGCAATAGTAGATTAACCATCTCTAAATGGCCCTCTTGCGAGGCTAAATGCAGTGGAGAGAAGCCATTACGAGACTCAGCGTTCGGATCTGCTCCTTTCTGTAACAAACTTTTGGCAATATCATCTAAATTCTTTTTGGCAGCAATGTGTAAAGCAGTATAGCCATTCTTGGCTGTACTATGTGGAGATGCCTACAAAAATATTAAAATGAATATTACTTATTAGTAGTATAATTTTTCATTATTTCTTGATGTTGATATTCAGCTCACTTTGTACTCGAGCAACAAATTGAGCACAGCCGGAGAGTTGTAGTGAGTTGCTACATGCAGAGGAGTAAGCCCGTTTCGTCCCTGTGCATTGGGATTGGACCCGGATTGGAGTAGACGAGAGGCAACCTCAACACGCGAGTATTTGGCAGCAATATGCAGTGGAGTAAAACCTTTCTATAATCATCAAAGGGGCAACAAAAGACAATGTAAATACAAGTATGTATAATATATGTATATAAAAAAAATGCAAGAGTCAAATAATAAATAATTAACATAAATAACTCAACAAAATTGCTTTTCATATATTTAAAAATATCATCTAATACATCAATAATTCAACTTGGTTCAGTTCAACTTACATTGGAGACAATCTTTCAAGCTCAAGGTGTCATAAACTAGGCAGACTTGCATCACAAAAAAACATAAAAGTTTTTAACTACTAAATATATTCAAATATAAATCAAATTATTTATTATATTCTACATTTTGAATTTCTTTATCCCACACAAATATTGAAACACAACTACCTACGTATATTTCTAAATAATTGATGAGACTTGACAAAAACTCATGTGAGAAACAATAAACAATAAAACGGGCAATAAAACGAACAATAAAATCTAATAACTTCCCAATAATGCTGAATGTTATATTTAACGTGTTCTGCTGAGTTAAACGAATAGCAAATAAAATTTAAAGTTGTCAAACGCTACCTACAGAAAAATCCATGACATGTCAAAAGAAATCCTATAGAGAAATCATAGATATTGTATCTTACATATACAATATCTATGAGAGAAACTAATTCTAATAACATACGAGTATCATGAGTAAAAATAATTGTGCCCACAGATTTCAATTCATTTTACATCAAAATATTGTAATGAAACTATTTTATAGAGACTTCAATGTATCAGTGGTTTTATTCTTCAGAAAGGCGAATGAATCAAATGAATTATTCATGCTAAATGTACATAAAACAACAATATTCTAATCCTAAAACCATAGACATAATAGTTTTATGAGCCTACTCTAAGTGACAAATTACAAGTGTCGGAGTATTGTCGAATTTCTATTGCTAGGGATCAGCGGTGTGAAGATTCCATTAACCGTCTCGTGTTACAAAACATATTTCTTACCTTTGTAGTGACTTCAAGCTTGGCGCCCCTCTCAATAAGCGCCTTGACGACCGGCTCGTGCCCCTCCTTGGCAGCAATATGCAGAGCGGTGTAGTTGTCCTTCGTGGGTGGATCTGTACTCGCTGCGCTGGACAAGAGGGCTTCCACCAAATCCAAATTGCCTATTCTACATGCTATATGCAAAGCGGTCTGGTTCTCCTACACAAACAAACAGTAAAATATCTTCAATTAGAAGTACGAGTGAGGAAAACTATTTCGTAGTTCTAAATCAAAGAAAATATCTGCCAAGAGTAACATCGTAAAAGATTTATAATAAAATGTTTAGCTAAAAAGGCGCTTTGAACCAGGTTGGAAATTATTTTCAAAACAAATTGTTTCTAAATTTGTTATAAAAAATAGCAAATATAATATTCAAACTAAAAACACATGGCTGTAAAAGTTAATTTTCAAATATTTTTTGCTGCATTTATCAAAACAATCTTCAGAATATTCGAGCTCATGATGAATAACAGTATCTTTTAAAAATCATTAGAATAGAAAGTGTAACAGAAATTAATTAACAAATATGAAAAGCAAACTGTACAGTTTATTTTAGCCTATGATATTTTGTCATGTATTATCATAGGCGTCACCCTACCCATATGTACATACTTGTAACAGGAAGAGACTATCGTAATCTACTAATGCCCATACATAAAATAGATAGCAGGTTTATTCTCGATGTAAAAGATTGCTGTTTAAAAATCCAGGAATTTCTGATTAACATACTCTTGCTTTGGCGTCCACTAGAGCTCCATTGTGCAGCAACATTCTCACAATGTCCGTGTGATTGGCTCTGGTAGCAAGGTGCAGAGGTGTCTCCGCTCTTAGGGTCACAGCATTGGCATTGGCCTCGCGTTGCAGGAGCACAAGGACCACACCTTGGTGACCCATGAAGGCCGCCACATGAAGCGGGGTCAGACCAGACTACAATAACAATACAATTTATACATACATATTGTATTGATTTAATTTTAAACATCAGCATTTGTCATTTAGAACATTTGGGCACATCGAACCCTCACCTTCATTGTTCGATGAAAAATTGAATAACTTTAACGGTGCATATACATAAAAATAATGAAATTGGCATGCATTCTAATTTAGTGTGCTTATTTTATCTTTTGAGCTAAAAATAGGTATAAAATTGGTTAAAAACATGTACAGCATAGGTTTAGACTTCTTTTTGAATGAATAATGCTCATTTCATGAGAAAATACTAGAAAAACAATTGGGAAAATTAAGAATTTAAAAAATGTTTTTACATTTTTTGCTTTGTCCAATTTAATTAAAATTTTATATGCCTATAAATTTGTTCATCTGGGGTGCACAAAATTATGGTTTTAAAACAATCTGACATACGGTTCCTGAATTACAAGAAAAACAAATATGCACATATTATAGGTATACTGCACGGAAATGAGTATAAGCTGCATATTTAATTTTTTTAGACCGAGTAATTTTCACCCATAAAACATAGATCTATGGTATATTGTATATTACTTTTAATATGTAAGATACAATATCTATGATATATACACTTGCAAAGTTTCAAGTCAATGGCACATAAATTGAAAAAGTAGATGCTTTTTCTTTAAGCAAAAATAACGAAAATTTATATTTTGAAAAAATGGGAGTAAATGTTTATAATGATAGAAAATCAGACTGTCTAAAATAAACCAGGTCCACAAGTTTCAAAAGTTCTTTCAACTTCCCATACTTTCTGCCTACTTTGCAATTTTATTTTACTTTTCTGGAGCATTGTCCTGACACTATATTGTATCCGTTTTTATCTACTATACTAACCAAAAAGTTCCTTGCTTGCTGTCCAGTGTATTCATTTGATGAGAAAATGAATTTGTCATTCCACTATTGAAAATTGTCAGACTGTCTTACAGCTAATTAAACTTTCCCATATCCACAGAATTTGTATTTTGGACATTTTGAATAGAATATGTGATAAGACTCAATATCATTTTGGGTTCCCCATTGATGTATCTCTCTAAAAGCTCTGTTGTTGAAAGTCTTTTATACACAGGCATAATTTTCTTGAAATTTCTCTGTGAATTAAATGTTCCCATTTTTTATTCACGGGCCCAGTTGCCAGAGCTCAATGAATTACAAAATTACAAAATTTTATCATTTTTAACAAAAAATATACCATTTGGATATTTAAATGCATTTATTAGGTATATACTGTGTTTGTGGGTAAATATAATGTTGTTATTTCGATTCTATACATTCTATAATACTATAAACTGAAGAAATAAAAATATGATATAATCTCTTTTTTATTCATTATTTGGTGCCCTTAACTTTTGCCATCTGCTTCTGAATTTAAAAAATCTGTCCATTGACAAATAACATTGTACTCATAGAGTAACAATACTCTATGATTGTACCTACTTGATCTTCTAAGTTAATTCATAAATTTAATCCCAATTGATAAACAATGCCCTCCGTACAGGTATTCCAAAATCTTTTATTACTCTTAAAATTGTATTAAAATATATCAGCGTTCACTCACGAGGTAAAGTTAATCAGAACGGTTGTTAGTCATTTCATCATTCATCAGTTAGGTCATGTCTAATAAGAAAAAAGTGTTGGTACATCGTCAGTCAACAAAATTTTCTTCTTCACTACTAGGCAACTGTAGGTTCTGATCTACATGTTGCACATAGAAAGATGATTTAACCAAACTGAGTATCTTCAAAACGGTACATACATATAAATTGGCAAGACCAGATTTGTTCGAAATACTTCCCTTCTACATGCAACCACAAGCAATAGACCAATACATCAATTACATATGATAATTTACACAGTATACATAGATGCCTATAGTTACAGCATTGGAATGCATCGATGGGTGAATGCTGATCATATCTTAACAAATATAAACGCGTCTATCAGCAATTTCATGGAATTTTTTAAATGGTAAATAGTCACTAAAACACACAAAACTACATGCAAATAACCAACCAGATATAATTTATTAATTTAATTAGAGCCCAAAATAAATAATAACAAACAAAAACTGGCATTTTTCATTTGATTAAGTCGTGTGGCCACGATATATCAAGAATAATATGTGAAAGACGAGGTGATCATTCGTTGAATTTAAAACGACCTTGAAATTCATAATAACGGGTTCTTAGAATCCTTTTTAACAATATCAACATAAAACCGGTCTCACATGTAATTGTTTATTACTCAAATAGATCCTAAATTTGGAAAACCTTATGTAATGCCCCGGAAATTTTATGAAATGTTCTTGCACCAGTCACTCCATATCCTCACCTAGAGTCTGGTTTATAACTTGAATATCTTTCAAAAACCGATTACATAAATTCTATAATATAATGTTGTGGAATTTTATTAAGACTTTTATCAGAGCACACAGGAAATATATTTAAAGATCATTTTGCAACATTTTAACATTTGACGCAATAGCATGAACCTCATCAGGAGCCACCAGTTACAACATGTTACAGTTTCTCTTTTGTAGTAAATGGAATGCCTAAATATTTTTTAAAATAGTGTACGTTATAAAAATATTAAATAACACCGCAGGGAGGTATATTACTGATGTAATTAGGTCATTAGGTGTCCTTGGAAACACCTCGACAAAATTGTTTGCCCTAAGCTGAGAACGGAATTTAACCAATTAGGGTTAGGTGTATTGTTTATTTGGGTAAATGCTTAAAATAATCCTATCCCATTACCAGCAACAACATTTTAAGCAATCGAACTCTTTTCAGGCGTAATAAAATTCACTTCCCTTCTGCGGAGAGATGACATAGGAAAGCAGAGACTTTAAAAAGTGCAATCTTCAAAACATTAGCCGTTTAGTTTTGAGCTAAGCAGTTTATACTAATAATAAATCAAAACATTGCTGAATTGAGAATTATCAAAATCAATAAAAATAGTTCATCTGTTAAAAGTTTCAGAAATAAAACACTAATGCTAAATAAAAGTGTAAGGTTATATAAGTTCAACAATACAAAAAATGTACGTAGGGGGTTCAATAAGTTCGCGCACTTGATATCAAAACAAAAAGCTATCCATAGAATCAATAAATTATTTTAAACTACATAAACATCTAGGTAAGATATTACTGAAAATGTCATATCAATATCTCTATGGATAGCCTCATAATGCAAATTTTAAAAATTGAAGTCAGTCATATTTCTTATCACGCTTATTCGTTTGCATTTAAGATAAATATGAATTTGGAAAATGAACATCTGCGTGCTATGATTTTTTATGACTTCA
>JAUYWI010110861.1:0-10921 GCA_034780595.1 Parotoplana pacifica
GAATCGGCCGCGGACAGCCGGGGCTCCCCCGGTACAGAATTAAGAAGAAGTAATACCCAAAATTGAATATGCCATCACACTTGTCGACTGTTTTTGGTCCTTTAAGTTAATATCAAAAACTTTATATGCAACTTACAACAAATAAAACGTCAGATCAGGAAATGGTGCTGTTCCATTTGGGTAGTAGGTGACACTCCGTTTAGCGGGCGTTTTGATAATTTCCCAGGCATTGTTCCGCTGGTAGTCATCGATGAGCACCTGCGATCGGTTGGCATAGAACTGGATGTCCAACTTGTGCCCGTCATAGGTCCAGGAGCCGAACTTCAGCTTGCACGTCTGCTGGTCAAAGGGGAAGAACTGGATGTTGATCTCGCAGGTGCTCTTGTAGATGGCGGGCGGGATCCACATCACCTGCCCCGTGTGGTCGACTATGACGAGCACATCTCGCTGCTCTTTTAGGCGTTCGTCCGCGCTACAAGGAATCACTTAATCGGTCAATGTGATGTTAAGGAATAAAATAATCATTTATCATCACTGCATCATTCTTAAGTGCTCTCTGAAATTAGATAAATAATCGTTTAGCACACAATAACAACTACCACTGCAAAGAAGAAAATAATCGTTCACTATCACTGCTAACAATAAAGAAATAATCGTTCACTATCACTGCAAAGAAGAAAATAATCGTTCACTATCACTGCTAACAATAAAGAAATAATTGTTCACTATCACTGCTAACAATAAAGAAATAATCGTTCACTATCACTGCTAACAATAAAGAAATAATCGTTCACTATCACTGCTAACAATAAAGAAATAATCGTTCAGATAAATCTTAAAAAGGGATACCACGAATAGGGAAATAATTGTTTGGCATGCTACAAAATTCAATTTTTTAATAAATGCCGTAAGTAAATCACATTTGACAGGGGGTGTTTCGGCAGAGCCCCACCGAAAACTTATAATTTGGACAGGGAAGGGTTTTAGAAACAACAAGCAAAATAGAAATACATAGGTGCTGCAGAATAGCGAACTTTTCTTCTCTTTCTTCGAGTAGCGGCACTCTTAAGAAATCAATCGCCCTTTTAACTGTGATCGGCAAATTATGTGCTATTTCGGAAATACTACTTTTTAGTAGTATCACTACCCCGCGATCACCATGGGAGGCAGCATATATTAATCGCTGGTGACAATCTCTTCACGGTCCTTGGGCTATGACTGTGCTCCCTTTAGGGACACCTTGACCACCTATCAGGCGGGTCGGGAGGTGGATTGTCTAGTCCCTGAACACTCTCGGAACCCTGTCCACCAAGTAACTTAAAGTGTGTCACGCCCGGGTCTCGAACCGGGTACCTCCCAATCCGTAGTCCAGCGCGTTACCCACTCAGCTACCGGCTACTTTTCAATTGGTATCAAAGATTTTACACAATCTACAATTTTCAAAAATAACTCACGTTGGACATGGGTAATTAAAGCGCGCGCCTACACTTTTCGAGACGTGGGGCTCAATGGAAGTAGGTGTTGTGGGACCATTAAATTTGCTTTCCTACACCGCAATCAGTTTACATTGAATTTGTTTACATACAATTTATGAAAATTCAAATTTTGAAGTGGATAAATGACTAAAAATCTAACAAATTTATAGCAGCACACGTTTGCAACTTCAAGGTCAAATGAATAAATTTTACATGGTAAAACAATCCCCCGCCCGTCTAATATTAATGTTTTTCTCTCTCTCTCGTATCCTGTGGAAGATAATGGCGTTGTATGGAATACTTTTCGTGTTTTCTATCAACTTACTAATTGAATAGCACAATATCCGGTGTCCAGATCTTGTTTGGAGGGATTCTGACTTCACCAACGTTTGAGAAGTCTTCAGGATTCCACGTTAAGAGCTGATCGACCCAATTCTATAAGAAAGTAGTATCACAAGTAGTATAAAAAATAATAATATTAAAAAATTGAATATTGTTTTCTTTCATTTTGTAAAATAATGTTCATAAAATTAATAAGTAAGAACGTTGACCTACATAACGAGACCAAACAT
Organism: Parotoplana pacifica; assembly: GCA_034780595.1. NCBI lineage: Eukaryota > Metazoa > Platyhelminthes > Proseriata > Otoplanidae > Parotoplana > Parotoplana pacifica. Next base: position 2,048 of record JAUYWI010110861.1, read on the forward strand.
TAGTTGTAAGAATTTGATTCTTTTCATCCAGATCTAAGATTTGTATGAGCGACAGTCCATATTGGACGACCACCTTGTCCATTGTGTTGCGAACAGGTCGGCCTATTATTCCCGTGCGGTTGTACTTGACCAATAATTGTTTGATCAGGATTTTTTCATCAGAAACATTACGATCGTAGGATCCTAAAATTAAATAAACACATTTTTTTATTATTATTATTGAAAAATAGGTATACTGTGATAAAAATATACCACTTATTTATATTACTCGCTAATGAAATGCCAGACCAGGCATAATCACAGCCTGAACTATATAAATTTTTTGTGTATATCATATCAAAACAGAATAGAAAGGAAAACTTGCTCTAGTAGCATAAGAAGAAAGAAAATAGAAGAAATATATTGGAAAACCTGTTTTGTATTAAAGGGCACTCACGCTGTCAAAGCAGGTCCTGGCCAATTAATGTGTTAAGAGTAATAATAAAAAAACAGGAATACTTTGATGAAAATATACTACTTATTCATATTACTTGAAAATGATAGCCCAGGACAGCTGTTTCGACATTATTAGTTGAATAAGTGGTATTAAAAAAAGTTGTATATTGAGAAAGTCATGCTTTAACTATTAAAAGAAAACTATAAAAATTAAAAAGTCGTTTGTCATTAAAAAAAAAGTCGTACTGAAACTTGTGCATAACTTGTGTAGAAATATCTTACATGAAAAAGTCGGACCAATATAAAATAAAACATAAGAATTTAAAATTACAAATAAGTTTATGATTTCTATACTTTCAATATCTGTTGTCATTATCGACCAGTAGCTAGACGTCGTCCGCGGTCTGTCGAAGAGATGGGTGAGACCACAAGAGGACCTTAAATGACCGGTCCTCAGTTCAATTCCTTTCTTTATTTCCAGCTATTATCCACGAGCTGAACACGGAGTCATCGGACGGAGTGGCGGGCCAGAATTCCAAATGCGAGATCATAGACAACACGTCTGTACTGGCGCACTATTCGCTCCAGGTGAACACCATCCTCACGTTTGTGGTGCCGACGATAATCGTCTTCATTCTCAACGTGATCATCATCGTCAAGTTCCAACAGGTTCGTCGCACTCGGGCCGCTCTCTGCAACGACACGGCCGACCACAGTCAGGAGATGAACCGGATCATGGGCCATTTGGCGGTGGGAACGGCCTTTCTCCTCGTAACCATTCCACTGGTCGTTGTCATCATATTGCGCTCCATTGCCGATGACAACCATTGGGCTAAGGAGAAACGGGACGTGCTGAAAAATTTGTCCCGATTTTTTTCCTCCCTGAAAGATCTCAATTATGCCGTTGATTTCTTTCTCTATTTTTTCTTTTTGCCTAATTTTCGCTGGCGTACACTGCGTCTCATTCTGGCACCCTGTCGCGTCAATGACTGCTTGTCGAAGACGGAGTTCGGAGCTGAAATCGAAGCAAATATTGCCCGATATGACAATAAAAAGAAGTAGACAATTGCTGGATACATTTGGTTTATCTAAGATTATTACGCATATCATAAATTATTACACAAGTTACTTGTGACCGCTATCATACCTTCATCGGTAAAAGGGTTCCATTGTTTCTTGTATATTGTATTTTATCATGATATTTTATTTTTAAAAACTTTGAAAATCGAATATTTCTATTCTTTCTTTTTTTTATGTCGCTTGAAATTTAAAACAAAGTTGAAATCCATGTTCTTACATAATCACGACTTGCTGCATAGCCTCTTAAAGTTGGTAATATTCTCCATCACACATAATTATGATATTAAAATTATTTTGTTTGATTATTCACAAGCATAAGTTTATACAAAAGTGAGCCTTAGGCATTTGCTATGCAAGTTTATTCACCATCATTCTGGGTTGTTTGAATCAGTACCCCCAAGGAGTACCTACTGCCACACTACTCCCGTACCTTTTTTATACCCTCAAATGTACCTTTTCCGTTTTATAGTGCAGCACAAAAGTGATTGACCACTCTACTCTAAGCTCTGTGAGAGTGTGAGAAGTCTTTGTTGTTAAGAAGTCCTGCAGCTTCACAGTCCCGGAATCAGGGAAGTGGGAAGTGGGCAATTATGGCGAAGGGGAATCTTCCCTCCACCAGAACTGCCCTTTATGATGTATTTTTACACATTCAATTAACATAACAAAGTAACACAGTTGGTATTAAAGGGACATAAAAAGGGAGCAGGTTCTTTTATAGCGATGCCACATACGATAGGTATCTTTCTGTAACGCCAATTGTATCATACATACGTATATTGCACATTGCAAGGAAAGACGCGGCTTAGCAACTTTTATTCATTTCTCTGTAGATCAATTTTAAGTAAAAGATGATTATTTGGCAATTTTTTTTATTGTTGATTTTGATACCAGGGACTTTTATCTTTCAATTGGTAGTATATTTTAATATAGTTCAAATTAAAGTCATGTTAAAATCGAGTTCTATAGGACTGGTTTTGAACTGTTTTTGTACTTACTTTGAATTCGTTTTCCCAAAAATTTGTGTTTTTAAAAAATATAATTAATTGTATAATGTTCAAATGGCTATAATTTCGTCAATTTTAAAGATAGAAACATGATTCTCTTTTTATTCGAAAGCCAAAAGCCTGTTGCCTTATAAAGGTATAACTCAAAACTTTTAATTTAATGCTAAGCCCGGCCTTTTCCCTGCAATGTGCCAAATGTATAATAGTTGACGCAAAGTTTATGATGATGTCTGATAAATATAGTTCAGAAATGTTAAGCTACATGTAGGTATACAACAAGATCGGTATTTAACAGAAGAATGTTGTGCTCCTTCCTACTTGTATGTATTCCTGCTATGTGGGCAAGAATATGAAAAAGGATACAATTGCAAATTTGGGGTGTATTTAACGTTTGACACTCTCGTGTGGACTGAAAATAGACTAAAAGTAAAAATTAACTCTATACTATTAAATTTTAGATTTTTTTGAATTTAGAAATACCAAATTTGCTAAAAAATGTATTATTTGTTAGTGAAATTTAACTTTGAAATTTGAAAAATCGCCAAAAAGCGATGTCCACCCATACAATTGTTATTTGGCAATTGTCCTCATGCCAGATGAGTTTGCACTAAATGGACAATTAGCAGCATTTCTATGTTCAGTATATATGAGAGTAGATCACTCATTTCCCCTCTAATACCGTCATATCTGAGACACATTTTCCAAATACAAATGTCCACGATTTTGCGTGTTATTTACCACACGCCTCTTCTATTCACAATATTTTCTTGTATTATATGTATAAGACTTTTATTCAAAAGTATAACTCTAATAAAAATAACACATTCACTTCGATATGTTATTTCCTTTTCTAAAATGAGAACTGCTCAACAATTTGAAATAGCTGCGACCCTTTTAAGAAATGTTTACTACGACACCAACGTTTTTGATAATATACAATCTTGTAGAGTCCACTTCATAAATGTACTAAACTAAGGGCTGCTTAATAACTCTGTTCTATAACTCACAGGATGTTTTATTATCAAAAATCGTTATTTACAACACCTGTTAATTACGATACGTTCCAGGTAAAGGTGATTTATGGGTGATAGAACATATTGTATTCGATTTTAATTGTATTAGTTATTGTCATGTTCTTTTAATTTATCACTGGTTATGACTTCTTCCCAAAACGTTAGGTATTCTATTTAAAAATGTCTCAAAATTTAAATTTATGGTACCATATAAAATTTAAATTCATCGATTCTGACATAATCAATAACATTTATCAGAGTGCGGAAATTGTCAGCAATAGCACTTGTTAAATAACAATACATTGAATAAGGCTCGATGTTACTTTCATTGGATTGTATATTTAATTAAACATAAAAGTTGTCGTAAATAACATGTATTTTGTCGACCTTCATTAAATGTAGTCAGTCATGAAGAAATAGCAGAATTTAACAGACAGTCAGACAGACAGACAGACAAGCAAGTAAACCTAATAAGACTAATTGTAGCAAGTAACACACTTCCACGCGTTTAGCTATCATTCTGTGCTCTAACTACTGTCTATACCTATTATAATGTTAAATTTCTCTTCCCTGTCTATTCATCGATAAATAAATTAATACCAGATGTAGGTGTGTATTTTATACTTCTAGCCAATAAGTGATCATTAATTTAAGTTGAGTTATTAAATTATAGTTTAAATTGAGTGGCAAATCATTATACCTACTTAACTTTGCCAGCACAACTTGAAATATGGCTAGAGAAAATATAAATTCTAAGTGCAAAGAAGAAGTGCAAAAAAAAAAAAAAAAAAAATAAGAAGTGCAAAAAAATGAAGACAAAAACAAGGTAACTCTTTTAAAAAGAAAGAGTCTGAAACGGTGAAATTATATTATGTAAAACAAGAAGACAAAAGGCCAACTGAGAGAGAAAAATATCGGCAAAAAATGCTTGTAATAAGTAATGAGAGAAAGCAGAGAGAAACAGAAGATGACAAATTATAGATGCAGTTTCTTTCTATGGGTGGGCATCAGTCAGAGAGATTGTAAGATTCAGTACATACCTATTTGTTTCCAATAAGGATGTTGTTAGGGCCACAAAAGATTTGACTGACTTAAAGGGGGAAGCAATCTCCAGAATTACATCCAAGATGAAGTATATACATCTTGTTTCGATTGCTGCTTTGAGAGCGGAAAGTTTTCGCCACATTGTTCAGGTTGGACAATGCATTGTTCAACTGCTGTAGATGAGGGCAGAAGTACAGTTCCATCTCGTGAGGCTGCTGCAAATATAAAAACGCCCACAATCCATGTTGGAGATTTCGTAGCAGCAATGTATAATAATGACTATTATATAGGGAAGGTAACAGAGTACGAGAAATCGGAGGATGATTATTTTTTTTCATTTTTGGAAACTATCAGGGGGGCGACGTTTAAATGGCCCAAAAGGGTTTCGAGACAACAAATCATCAAGAAAGTGGACGAACCTAAACCGCAAGGTCGATATGATCGAATGCTTCATTTAAAAGAAGAAGATATGAGAAGTTCTACAATTTTTCCCACAGGTTTGAATAGACAGAACTGTTCTTTTTTTCTAACATTTCATTTTTATTATCTTTATAGTAAGATACTTTTCTTGTAACATTTTTGATATCAGCATTATCTGATTTTATCTGCATAAACATAGTTACAAAATGGTTATCCAAGTGTTCTGTTTAAAGAAATTTACTTTTTAAATACATACTTATGTGCCCATATTAAATTCTGATGTAATATAGAAAGTGGTGATTTGAAAATTATTTTTTTGTTAATTACGACACCTCATTTAGCGTGCATGCAATAAATTATGAATACCTACGTACCTATATACTTCTGAATTATATTAAACATAATAAAGATAGAAGCTGTCTTAAATGCAATATTCTTTTGTTTTAATTGTTAATTGTTTTAATTATTATCCATTGGGACAGTTAGGTGTAGTATTAAATATTTCCTAAACTTCACTTGAAGCAGGTACTATTCACTTTATTAAAGTTTAGTATATATGGAGACTGTCTGCCGTCTAATACTTTAAGCCTTCTATCAATTTGATTCTGAAACTAATAAAACAAAAATAAGTTCAGATTTATGGAAATGTGTTATTTTCCACACTCTAAAAGCAATCATCTCGCTTTCGTCATAGCATTTTCACCTTTACATCAAATAATTTGATTTTTTGAAACGTTATTATAGAAGATACAATTCTTTGTAATAAGTCTAATAACCGGATAATTAGACCACATTTGAGAGCAGACCGTGAACAAATTATCATTATTTTTTTAAAAGAATTGCAAAACATGGCCATTTTTGATTTGATGCAAACACAATAATGGGTATTCTATCATTAAATATGTTATTATTTCCAAATTGTATAGTTAATTTGGGGAAGTGTGCAAGACATGGCTAGAAAATGACAAAACAAATATAATAATTGTATACAAAAACTAACCAATTATGCATATTTTAATTACCCTACAATTTTCTTGCTACACATTTACATGTAATAATTTTATTCAAAACAATGTTCCAATTTTCCGCTTTTGAATATAATAATTACAAATCCAATCTTGCTTGCTGGAAATAATTTGGTTAACAGCAAAAATTCTAATTTTAATAAATAATGGAGTCGTATTTAAATAGTCGACAATTTTAAATAATTGTACGTATTTCGAAACATCGTAATACTGAAAATGACTCTCCATAAAGCTACATTTAAAAAGGCGTAATTTTGAAAAAAATGTAATCTTTATAAATTCGTATATGTTATTTTCATTAAATTGTGTATTAATTTATAAATTTAAATTATATTTAAATTATTAACTCAACAGTCAAAAATTTTTATATTTGAAAAATCGTATGTCGTAATTAGTGGTATGCAATTAGTTTTGTATGTTCTTTTTCATTTTAAGTCTCTAACTTTATTTTTTTAAATACAAAACTACAATAAAAAAGTCAATACCAAAATCATCCTGTTTATTTTTATATATTAAAAACATTATAAAGCATCATATCTACGAACTAAAATATTAAAAATATTAAAAACAATAACGTTTTACAAATCATCTAATAATTCATACCATTGAAATCAACCAGGAACATCAAAATATAGATAACATACTGAAAGGATTAACTTACAATATAAATTTAGTAATTGAAAACAGATACGATTAACTCACGGTTGATAATTTCGCAATTACGATTTTTCAACATTTAAGCTTAATTAACAAACGACTCTATAAATATCAGTTTTAATACGTTTGTACATTATGTAGATAACACTTACAACGTTCAAAGCGTGAGTGCCCTTTAATAAGAAAATAAGCTTTCCAACATATTTCTTCTGAAAATTTTCTATTTTTATTTTTCTATTCAACTATTACAAATGTTCGTCTTTTTTATGCTTTGATATGAAATATACGAACATTTTATATTGCTCGGGCTGTGATTATGCCTGGCTGATGAGGCCCAACAAGGCCGAAACAGCTGTCCTGGGCTATCGTTTGCAAGTAATATGAATAAGTAGTATATTTCTATCAAAGTACATATACCTGTTTTTTAAAATTACTCAGGATCCAAATACAAAAATGGGTAATTTAAATTAATACCAAATTACCCAGGTATTGGTTGGATAAATTGTTTTGCTGATTTTGTGATACGGCCTTTGGTTGTAGCAGACAGTAATGTACTAGCACACCCAGTTAAAAGCAACACATGTGACAGATTTCGACAAAGTAACTGTGTAGGCTTTTCAACGGCATTATGGACATTTAGAAAGCTTTGATGATTCAAGGAAAAATAGTTATGACATTTGTTAGGAGTTTAAAAAATCAGAGAAAATATGCTACCCATCCTTAAAATTAACTACAATAATGCAAACTTCTTCTTCTTCTTCTAGCTGTTCCCCACATTTTTGTGCGGTAACTTTCCTCCACTTCTTGCGGTCATTCTCCGGACTCCCACCCGCTCCATGTCTTCCCCACCTTCATCGTTTATTCTGACTCCTCAACTCACATGCCCGTCCTAACCTGAAATTTCCTTTCAATTCTCCAACAGTCATCCTCTCCCTCACTGTTTCATTTCTCACTTTGTCAGTCCTAAAGACCGCCACATGCGACCGGGAACTATTGTTTTGTGTATTAGCAAAGAATAAAACACCGCACACGTAACTGCAAATTTACAAAATTGTTCAACAAAAAAAATCTAATCTCAACAAATTAAATCCTTTTAATCTTTTCAATGTATGTACATACGTTGGTTTGCCTATTTGTATATATTTCGTTTTATTATTTATTTATTTATGTATTTCTTTATATTGGATGGTAGTTACCTAGTTAAGATACCATACCAATAACTCTCCATCAAAATTGATATGAAACTATTAAGTGAAATAAAAAACTAAACTCATCTCTGGGGAATTAAGAAATAATCGAGCCATGATATACCGGGTGAGTCAGAAAGACGTATACACTTTTCTGTCTATTTTTACATAAATTTTAATCTTATGCTATATACTTAAGATTTTATTTAGCTTTTGGAAATTTTATTTCGGGCGAATGTATAGGTTTTGTAGTATATGTTTACATGTTTGTATAATTAAAATGTTGTATAGAATCTTATGTACATAAGAGTTAAATAAAAATAGAAAAAAAAGTGTATACGTCGTTATGACTGACTCTGTATAATAAGATTCCATATAACTGCAAACAACAAATCTAAAACAAAGAATAAAACACACTCCATCCAACGCTAAAGCAAATCTTAAGCAAGCTAATTTATTTCCTGAACGTCATATTCAGTATGCACATGAAATAACATCGTCGTATTTAAAAGACATCACTAGTAGCCTCAATAAATTGACATAAAACCACACAGGACAAAATTATTTATCATTCTAAATCTGATTTCCATAAAACAAACTATTGATTCTAATGAAAGTACCCACATAGAATTAGTGACAAGTTGCAGTGACTGGAAATGCAAAAATCGATCCTCAAATTGTATTCTTTTTCTTCTCCTCCAAGTCGCAGCTATGCGCATTATCACCTTGCGCGCATAAAAAGCCGGGGGGACAACAACCGTCCCATCACCCGTCTACGTCGGGAATTTGTCCTCGGGACATGTTGGCCCACTTAGTGGGTCCCGATATTCAAAATGGTTTGGGATCGGAGTTGCCCTCTTCTAGCCTTTGCCTAAAGAGGCCAAACTACAAGGCATGGTAGCAGACATATGTACAGTCACGTTTAGCTTGGCGGCCACACCACCTACAGGTGAGGAATGAGGAGCTGAGACGATGGTCAGATGTGGCATTTTATAGCGCTAAGGATGTC
>JAUYWI010110872.1:0-10921 GCA_034780595.1 Parotoplana pacifica
TTTTAAAAATCATAGTACTTATAATAACTAACATAAGTACTATGATTTTTAAAATAAAGTACTGTACTGGTTAGATAATAAAAATAATCATCATTTATCCATTCAAACTGTGCACTATATGTGAATTGTGCAGGGACCATTTGCATATATATAAGTCTCAGTCAAGTATTTTAAATAAGCTTTGATTAACTAGGTATTATTTTAAGTTTTAACTAGATTCTAACAGTTTAATTAATATGGTATACATAGTCATAGGTTTTAAGTTGGTTAGGGTTCCCATTTTGTTGCCAACAAATACTTCTAATTCATTCTAAATCAAAAACAAAAATTCAGCTTGCTGCATGATATAGGTTAGGTTATTGAAAATAACTTGTATGTCTATCAATTGATTTATTACTATAGATAATATGGATTTTTAATTTAATGATCGATTGGTTAAAGTCCAGTATTCAGTCAAAATTTATGAAAAGGATAGAAATCTTTTTCAACTGTTTTGTGTATCTATAATCCCTTAACATATTCATAAGCGGAGATAATCGGTTAAAATATGGACTGTTCATCAGTTAAATTAAAGAATCAATTTTAAAATAAATCTATGACGCATTGTTAGTTCCAATTAATTTAACTTAATATTTGGTTGTGAGAGTCCACTAAAATTTTAATATACGGTTTAGACGTTGATTAAGATACTATTTGATTGCGTAAGCCACTAATAGAATTTATATAATATTACCGCACGAATCGAAACTATTTTGCTATGGTTTTCAAAGTTACCTCAGCTGTATATCTAAAATTGAAACTAATTTAGAATGGTATAACAAATTTGTTATATATAAAATAATACAATAGTATTTTCTTAGACATTATTCATTCAAATATATCATGTTTTATAGTTGACATTTAACTTAAATTCTCACACTAATAAAGTACTATAAAAACCAGCGTAAAAACCTACATATAGAATAGAAATAGCTAAATTATCGTTAAAGACTTTCTAAAGGAAATAGAAAATTGGATACGTATATTGTGTATATTTTTATTGTTTAAATCAGGATTCGTTTATCGAAATCAGCTGTTCAATTGTTGCTCGACTTGTTTTTGCTAAATAAATTTATAATTTTAATCCAACCATGACAGAAAACAATGAAATTATTATAGATATAGAATACTGGTATGTAAATTTTATTTATATACTGTTACTGAAACTTGTAGTAACTATTTCCATTGAAATCGCACTCTAAACAGGTGCGTACATAGATAGGAAATGGCAATGACGGAATAATAAATATTGTGGATATTGTTCCCTGACGTAGTAAAACTAAAAAGTGATTTTGAGCCAGAAAATATTACGCAGTTATATGCTAATGATAAGTTAAGTTAGTGCATAAAAAGATCTATTCACACTAAAAACCTGACCCTAAGGATAGTCCCATGGATTTGACAGAACAATAGCATTTATATTTATTATTCCATCACAGAACAATAGTTACATCAAATTTGAAAGTGTGGTGTCAAAATTGTCAATTGGGACATTATATCTAAGTGGTAACAATTTTGGTATATGTATTAGCTAGTCATTATAAAAGTAAAAAGAGTATTTATAACACAATTTTGCCTTAATATACTGATTAGGAAAATTAAAGTAGGTATTGTAAAAGCAGAGTTTATTTCTTCTCACATATGTGTAGAGGTATGTTTTTTATAAAAATGGTCAAAATTACAAATTAATGTATAAAACATATATTGGAATGAGATTTGCTAAAAAGACAAGTGAATTGAGATTGAAACAACAAAATATGTATTCAACACAACATTACCTAAAGAAAATAAAGAAATATATTTATTATAAATATTATATTTATAGGTACCTGCAATACATTACAAGTCAAAGCAAGCTATTTATTGTTGTCATAAAGTTACAAGGTTCATTTTTTCTAGGATACAGTTCAAGAAATTATTTAGCCACACTATTTTAATTCACAGTATGATTTTGATAAATAACTATTATTAATATTACCAAAGATAATCAGATTTAGGTTACACTTATCAAACATGTCCATGTTCTCAATCATTAAGTACATAATTAATAGTTCACTCTCTTATAAAGTAACAGGAAGTTTAGAAGTTATCTTTAATAGGACAAAAAGATAATGGTAATGGTTTTTGCCACACTCATCATTTATGTGCTTCAGCTAAGGATATTAGACAACAATTTTCTGAGATAGCTGCATATTTTACTTTCCAGAGTCTTACTTCTTGATCAACTACTTACTTCATAATTTGGCAGATATTTTTTTAATACTTGTTCTTGACATCTTTTAAAACTTTCATATATTCATCAACAGAACACAAAATTGTACTAGTAAAAGTAATTTGGAGACATGTAATTGTAAAGAAAAGTCATTAAATTATAAATTCATTTTGGAAATAAAAGTATCCTACAGGGGAATTGTAATGGCATGCTTATAATATTTCTTTGGAGTAGCTGATGTTAGGTTGTTTAATATTTTGTATTTTATGAACTAAGGGCTAAGGCATGGAGTAGACAATATAACCTATTCCGTAATGAAAAAAGCTCCTTATTCCTCTCATCTAGATTAGGAGCCTTGTATTCTCCAAGAGTGGGAGGGGTCTGGGTTCTCCACAAGAGAGTCTACATGATCCCACCAAGGTTTCTGTTTAGTAACAGATATCAATTGCTTAACATTCCAGCAAGCATAAAGTGACTCACTCCAGTTTGTAATATCTAAGAAGGGAGTATTTTAAGCATGGATGGTAACTTTGACTTCATGTATGAGCCAATTCCTTTTAAGTCAGTTAAGATGTACCAGCCCAAGTAAGCTTTTGTAGCCTCAAGCAGTGTGTCCACAAAGAAATTAACCTCATCATGAAGGGGACACCCCACAGGGTGGCATGATTGAAATTTAACAACCTTAAAGTTCATTTCATTATGACTTTGGGAGATGGTCTACTGAGATGTACATATCCTGAAGGATTGGCAGATTATCCAAACTGATGCTATCAGGTAGTACACATCACTCAATAGGACTAGTCCAAGAGCTGTGGCACATACTAACATCTGGGACACTGTAACTTCCCATAGTCAGGTTGACCCTGGTCAAGGATCCATCATTGAGACACCCAAGTCCATGGTCCCCCATCCAGTTCTCTTAGTTACTACCATTCTGATCTTCTGGAATGATGGAATCCCAAATCTCTGAATGGTAGTTCCAGTCAATACCATAAAGGTTTTGTCTGGACACTCTCAGTGACTCTGGGTAGAATCCACTATCTTGGGTAGAATGCCACCATTGAGATGGTAGGGAATAAATATTTGTTTTTATGGTTGTTTAACTATATGAAATCTTATATGAAGTTATATTTCATATCTTTTTGCTCTGAGCAACTGCTGTTAAATATGCTGATAATGTAGAGAAAAAGGAATTTTTGTACATTTGGCTTACAGAATTATGATTTTATAAGTTCAGTCAAACCCAGTTAATATCACACTATCAGGAATTTATAAATTCATGATATTAACCAGGTTGTGATAATAAGCAAGTTTGAAAAAAATAGTACATACTAATGTATATTAGACAGATTTTATTAAAACAACTGCATATATAAATATTTATTCCACTCTGATAAACAAATTGACTTCAACATATGTTTCATTGCAGGTTCACTATCATTTTCTGCCATTGGGTGTGAGTTTGCTAATGATGTTCTGCTTCTCATGAAAATTTTTACTGACTGTAGATCTATCAATACCATACTTCTTAGCAACTTCTGTTTTCATAGGTTTTAGAACTTGATCAAGATCTGAAAAGATCTTAAGCTTTGTTTCATGTGAAGAACTGTTTTAGTCCTCTTCATTTTGAAAAATGATATCAACATTGAATGCAATACATGGCAAACAACTGAATTTAATCATAACATTGTGTAATCACTTAGTGAGGCTATTGTTTACTCCACAACCTCCATCCAGTATATTGAACTATCACTACAAACATTTCAGCTCAATTACAAATTTTCAAAGTCAATTTTTTAGGATTTTAAGGTTAAAACACACAAATAGTCTATAAATATATTCTGATAAGTGAAAATGTGTGACATTAACAGGGTTATGTGTAATAATAAGCAGGGAAATTTAATATAGAATAGATAGGAACTGATTTGGTTCTCCTGAATTTTGTGATAATAAGCAAGATGCGACAATAATTGAGGTGATATTAACCAGGTTGGACTGTAAAATTTTGGTTAGCATATATGAACAATCATTTAGTTAACTTTCTACTTAGCAATTGTCACTAGGGATAGTCAGTATGGCATAAATACATTCTATTTTTACTAATTTATATAATAGAACTGTGATTTTCTGATTATTTGACCATTGAAACCTTACTTATCACATGTGAATATTTATTTAATAAGTTGTTAAAATTATATATAGATATTTAATAGCATTCTCTATATTTGTGAGATAGAATTGAATTGTATCTGAGTGAAACAAGGATCATTTCTGTTCTACTGTAGGAATGAGAGAATTCTATCAAATATGTGTTATATATCATGGCTCCTAGACACATTTTTACTCAGTATTTATCCTTAATATACTCATATTTTTGTAAAATATTTAAAAGGTAAATTTTCAGCTGAGCACTGCCCTAAATAAAATTTTATTGAAATGATAAGGAGTTGAGGCTCCAGTGGTTAAGACATTTGTTGAGGAGAGAGGTGGACTGTAGGTAGAAGAATCAGAAAGATGAATGTGGGGAAGAGGAAGCATGGAAGACCCAAAAAGAAATGGGAAGACTGCATCCATGAAGACATGGAGCAGATGGGGTCTGAGAGGAGGATGCAATGGATTACAAGAAGTGGAGGAAAATTATCCATACTGTCAACCCCACCTAAATGTGGGAAAAGCCAGTAGAAGAAGATAAGGAGAAAATATTCATTCTATGTAAATTTCAGCTTTAAATCCTAGATCTACACATACAGAGTGTGTTAATTTGAAATTTACATTGTCAGTCTCTACATTTCTTTGGTAGAACAGAATTGATCCTCACTTCATAATTATTATACAATTTTGACTTTGTTAGCTTTGAATTTTAAAATATCCTTTATTTAAACACATTGACATCTTAGTGAAAGCTAACACCCAGAAATGATTTCACCTATTTTAAACTAGACTTGCAAACTTAGCAAGTATAATAGGTAATTAAGCAAATAGACAAAATCAACATAACAAACATATTCTTTAAAAGCAATACAATTTATAAACAAATTTTATTATAATAAACCAGTAGAGCCATTTAACATGATTGAATACATAATTGTTACACAACTATGAAAAACTAATTTAGTAGTTTTAGAATTATGAATGGTCAATGTTAGTCATCATTTCTTTTCTGTCTGCATCACTGATAATGGTCTTGAAACATGGGACTGCTCTGTAATTATGTGTCACTATAAGTGTATACCAGCATATATCAAAATTGTCTTATCTAATGCCATTTTCTACTTTATATTTTGGAGTAGTTCCATCATTGTTTATTAATTTGATTATTTAGAAAATCGCAATATTTATACATTTTCTCCCAGTTTGAACTTTAATTTTTTTATATTAATTTACAAGGAATGATTAAATTATCCAAGTAATAATAAATATCTTTTTTGAATATATTTTATAAAATAATTTTAAAACACTGAAATAATGACTTATTTCACCGATATTAATAAAGTCCCTTTGTGCTAACAATTTCTGTATCTCTTATTAATTTTTACAGCTAGAAGATTGCAGGTTTATATTTTTCTTTTTATGTATTTTGTATTGATAATTGCATACCTTTCGTTTGACTTGATGATAAAAAAACATATGCAACAACGAATTCAATAATTATTTGAAAATGTTTGCATAATTACATACTTTATTCTATTTTCAGTGGTGGATGAGGGTATGAGCCTCGCTTTAGATCTTTAGCATCAAAGATCAAAAGCGAAGTTCCTTCAGCAGTTGTTTCTGGCAAAGTTGGTAGAAGAAGTGAGTTAGTATTACGTTTATTAATCTTTAAATTTAACATATACCTTGGTAATTAAAATATAGAAGAGACATTAAAGATAAGAAAAGTGTTTTTTTAATAAGTCGACTCAGTTTTTCATATGACTACAGTAGAGGGAGGGATCAGACCAAAGTAATTCTGAGCAAAAAAATCTCAAAACCATTTTGTTGGATGACTACCCCACAACCGCGACAATTTTTGTCCCTTATCAAAATTGTGTTGTTCAAAATTCACTATTATAGTGAGGTCTTAATATCACGCCTCGTATTCATATTTATGCCAAGAACATTTTGTATCATTGTGCTTACAGAAACAGATTAGATAACGATTATACTCGTATCTATATCGTCAAGTTTTATAGTGTTGAGTATTTCTTATTTGATTGTAGGCTAAGGTGTTTAACTGTAATCTCTAGAGCTTGTTTCTGCGTATCTACATAAACATAAGTTAATCGTTTATTTAAACTTTAGAAGCTACCTACTGCCACTTTGACGTGTTATTTAAAATATGTAACGAAATTATGTAAATAGAGATCAGACTTCATCCTGTGTTTTATACAATAATAAAACGCCACGGTAGTAATCTAATGTTGAGAAGCTTTTATGTCGTTGTTAATAAAATGTGCGTATAATCAACAGCTTTTCCAAATATGTAGATAATTATTTAGAAAATATATTAATATGGTCATTTTAGTATATTTTTGTTTTAAAATCTTTTACTAACTCATTTTTTTAGAATTTCTTGATTAGGTATTTTGTGAGGAGAAATCACATTTTTTAACTAAATTTATATATTATAGATTTATCGACTAGAGGATACATAAATTAATTACTGTCATCTCATAAATCATGTTTTTAAGATTTATCATTGTTACCTATTTTAGCATCATTTGAAGTGAAAATCAATGAAGTTTTGATATTTTCTAAACTTGATCTCAAAGGTTTTCCTAATCCTGATGAAGTAAGTTATTATTAATAAGTTGAGGTACAACTTTGGCTATATCTAATCACTACTGTAATAGTACATATCACGTTTTTTATGTCGAAACTGGGTATGGTACTTCTATCTTCTGTAACTACCCAATGGTCGGGCAGTCGGGCACCCAAAGGTAGCCAATCAGAGTGACAAAAGGCCTTAATGCTTTATATTTACATTTTTATGGCTGTGATCCGCCTCGCTCTGTGTTTTGGTACCTTAAATGTTTGGGCTGCATGGGATTTAGACTTTACTTTTAAATAAAATATACCACAAAGAAACTGACCGATAAATAGCCTTTGTTCCATTATTTCAAACGCTATTGCCACTAAAGTAATTAAATTGGTCCTTTCTTGCTATTCAAAGCGCTTTAAAGTTCCTAGACGTCATATTATTATGGACATAGAAAGGTAAATGTTCTAATTTTATCTCTGTGATTATTTATCGAGTTTTGAAATGTGCCTTGTCGTATTTGTTTTTATGAAGAACATAAAAATTTAACTTTTGGTACCAACTTTTGCTGTTTCTTATTACCTATAGTTTATTTCTTTAAAAGGTATTTGAATGCTTGGTTCACAATTATTGAATTTACAGACATTTGTGTGTATATTTTTTTAGTTAATTAAAATCGTAAAAGCAGCTGCTCGTGGAGAAAAGATCGAGAATATGGTGATGACAGTAGCAGAAAATCCAGGCTGTGTCCTTTTATAATAATTTATTGTCTGTATGCAATTAAAACGTTAACTATTTAATTATACATATATGTATTTAGAAAATAATAATTGTTGACCCACCTATATAGAACTAGCGAAACTTATGTTCTCTTTTGGTATTTTTCATTCAGATTTATGCAATATTAAGTAATTAAGAAAACAATAATTGTTGTTTATTTTAAATTATTGTAAATTAATTATATTTGTATTTGATATCAAGGCAGGCGCTTCAAAATGTAACACATAGATATTTATTTAGTTAATGTTCAATATTTATATAAGGGACGACTTCACTTGTGCCAAAAAAAATATTGTCTTATTGGGGATATGATGGAACCTCAAACAGGCATGTGCTACAAAATACAGCAGTATGGTATACAGATAACAGATGTACGATTTGTACAGCAGAATTTGATATCAAGACATCGCATGCATAAATTGAGTATTGAATTTGCCTAATTTATGCAGTTTTAGTTGTATGTAATGTATAGGAGTTTGACAAGATCATCATTTTTGACACAAAAAATGTAATTAAACTTTTCTGGTGAATATGTTTTTTGTAAATTTTTATCAAAGCTAATGTGTATTGTAAAAGATAATTTTCATAAGTGATTTTGGATTTGAACCATTATAAAGTATGAGGTATTTTCAACATATCTACCGAATAGTGATCATTTCTATTGATATTTTGGGAACTTTAAATATTGCTCATTTTGGCGAAATCGCATTTTTTCAGAGGTCCGTCACGTGTGACCTTTGGGAGTCGAACCACAAAATGTTACACCAAAATCTCCGCAAGAGAATTTTATAATCGAAATATTATCAAAGCAACAATAAATGTATCAGAAAATCAACTGCTACAAAATGTGGCGTATGCACTGATGAAGTTGTTCAAAATCCTGCCTTGATGAGGGTTAACCTTCGTTGATTACCCTTTTTTTATATGCACCTGATAAAGGAGTGATCTAGACCCTCCATGGGTTGAGTTGAAATTTGGTACATTAGATACCTTGGAATGTTTCAGGGTAAACAATTTTTTAGGGTCGAAATTAAAGTTTGTCAAATTGACTTCAAATTTGGTGTGTAGGTCCACTTGGCACTCAGTAATACACATAAAAAAATATTGATTATCGATTTCTTTGGAGGGAAAAAAATCGAAGTATTTGTTAAAATCACTTAAATGGTTCAAAAATCTAAAGCAAACATCATTTTTATCCCAAATTTAGAAAATTGGATGCTTCACATTGGTTGCTGGTCTGAAGTCCACAAAAGTTGTTTTTTAAAAGTGAATTCTTTCACATATAAATGGATCTATTTGATTTTAAATAGCTTATTATTATTTTTTAGGTAATGTTTAATGGTTTTAGAAAGATTTTCTGTTCTGAAATTGAATTTCAGATAAATTGATTTTTAACGTTTTCCATGATCTGGTACCAAAATCAGTGCACTTTTTTTAAACTTTGGATAAGGCTATCAATTGTTTACTTGGCTCACTCATCATAACATATCAGAAAAAGAATAGATGTGCCAAATATTAAGGTATTACAATTAATTATGCATATTTTATTCAATTTTTATGTGAAAAACTGGCAACCTTCACTTGTGACAATGTTACAAAATTTTAGCTTAAGCGAACATATCGTTTTTGAGTTCGAACATATTGTGTTAGGGTCTAGACCCCCCCCCCCGCCCATTTTATTCACTGATTAAGAAATTAAAAAAGGTCATAGCTTTATCTTTAGTCAGAAATTGAGGTCCACTGAGATAAATATAATATGAATTGAAATATCTGAGAAATCTGTTATCTAGATTTTTAAATTATTGCCACTGAGACTTTTGAGACACTCTGTATTTGCATAATTCGTGGCTCAAATGGTCACATTTAAGAATTTTACAGAAATCTTTTTGCGATTAAAACCACAACCATCAGTATAAAGTAGAGTAATCAGATGAACGTAAGTTTGCGAGATACTATAGATCAAACTAATTTGGTTTTATTGGTGGTTAGTCAGCGACAAGAATTTTATGTTAACATGTTTCCTACTCCTACTTAAGTATTTCTTTTTATATAAAATACGTTCTAATTTTTATAACATTGTGCCTAAATACAAAACATGAAATGAAGATAGATGCTTGAGGACTTAAGAAAGTGTTATCCGTTAAAGATAAAGCAAGATGTTTCTTTAAATGATCATTTTCTAGGCAACCTAAGATTTTAAGTCTGATTTTAAGCCAATGATTATCCAGCCTATGAATTTTATTTAAAAAAATGTCTAAACATTTTTGTCTGATTTTATTTTAGCTATAGGTAATTTGGTTTTAATACTTTTATTATGTAATATTCATCGGTCTACTTTTGCACATATCTTTATGGAATTCTATGGATAATTTAAGTGTTGAAATTAGCAGCAATTAGTTTATTAAATTTTGTTTTTATTGTGTCAAAAATTCTGTTTTTTAAACAATTTGTTTTAAAAATCAACAATTTTTATCTACAGCTTTGAAGGTGCAATATTATACATATATTGACAACTTAGACCAGCCATAAAGTTTTGTCGAAAAGAATGAACTTTTTGAAATTAATTACCTATATTGCTTTATCTTCATTTCCTGCCCAATACTGGTAGATAATACTGTACACTTGACATTATTACTACGAATTTCATAAAAGTGTTTGGCAATGATCTTCCCATTACATCCTTTTGTATGACAACAAGATCAGCAAATCTACAATAGTGTATGAACTGTTCTTGTTTGATGATTTGAAAGGAAATGATGTTGTGAAACAGATCTTGTGGCACTTTTTCACATTGTTTTCTGTTTTTTTATGAAACTTTGTTTTTATTGTATCTAAGGACTTACCTAATATTCACAAAGTTCCTTAATTAGTTGTTTGTTAAAACAATAAATTTATTTTAAGGTGTCCTTTTTAGAATTTAACTACTATCGAATTGCATTTTACAATATTGTTGTTTTCTGTATCATTTATTTAATAAAAACTTAACTTTTATTATTGTTATTTATTTGGTGTGGTATAGGTACCCCTGTCACTAGATATTAAGACATTACTTAAAACAATCTATCAATATACCTATTCTACTTCAAATTGAACAAAAGTAATTTCAATTTGGCCTGATACTTTAAAAGTAATTTCAATTTGGTCTGAAAACC
>JAUYWI010110883.1:0-10920 GCA_034780595.1 Parotoplana pacifica
GTTATTTTAATTTAAAATGTTGGATTTGAATGAATTGTAATTTTTCTTTTTCTCATTTAGCATTCTAAATTAGTGAGAAAATTATTTTCCTCATTCTGGAGAGTGAGGAAAATAAAAATATGTTGAGAACATCGGCCAAAAAACGAAAAAAATGGTAAAAAAATACTATTTTCACGTCTTAGTTTTAGCTTCATAAATGCAGGCATATAAATATTTAATCTTGGTGAAAATTTATAAGGAAGCCATAAATATTAATTAAATGGAGCGAATTATGCAATATCAAAAGCATCGCATTGTATATAAGTAAACTATAGGGTCAGTACGATGTAGGTATTCAATATAACAAAATAGAAAATTGAAATATTGTTCCTAAAATATTAAACGTCACAAAGGCATTTGTATTCCGGTAACACGAATATCAACTTTCCAGAATTCTCTCCACTCGTCCGCAATTTCTATCAGCCAATAAGAAGCTACGTATAGTATGACGCTTCATATTTTAAATTAAGGATTTACAATTCGTTTAGAATTAGTTACAATTTGAATGAAAAAACCTATAATCAAATTAATCCAGTGTAGGCCCAAATAAACTCCACTTAACAATCAACAAGTTGAACAAGTCAAAACATTCAAATACCTTGGAGCAATTATAACATCGGATGGAAGGTGTGGTAGCAAAATCGGCATAAGGATTGCAATGGCCAAAACGGCATTTATAAGAAGTACATTTATCAGGTAGAATATTTTATCAATTGATTTATATTTATTTCAGTTGTAAACATCTTTTATTTAAATATCCTCTATTACTAAAGTAGGTAGGCACACGTACCACGTATAATTATATAATTCGCTACAAATTTGGTGCTAGAAATACAAAACGTGCTATTTACTAACCTCTTCTTTCTGGCAAGCTAAATTAATAGTTTGACCTCGGGTCGAGCGCACATATTTTTACTAAATTTAATAAATTGAAATGTTTATTTTAACCCCATTCATGACGGCACATTTAACGCAGTCAGGTACCCAGAGAGGGGAGCATATCCGCTCTCCCCCGCCTAGGAAATTCTAGCTTAAGATGACAATATGGTGATGAAAACAAGCATATTATTGCAGCAATATGATCTACAAATGTTGCTTTTTTAAACAATGGCATTAAAACAAAATAGAAGGGTCGATTTTAGAGATATCAATGTATCTACAAGTTAGAATCAATAATAATAAAATACAACTATTGAACGTGAAGCAATTGTTAAGAAATATTCAAATAATTTTTCATACTCGTCGGTGATTCAAAATTATTATCAATACATTCTCTGCTTTGTCATCCGATTTATTTATTATGGAAACCATGTAGCAATGTATATATGATAATTGGGTAATTATAAGTTAAGTGCAATAATAAAAAACAGGAATACTTTGATAAAAATATACTACTTATTCATATTACTCACAAGTGATAGTCCAGGACAGTTTTTTCGGCCTTGTTGGGCCTCATCAGCTAGGCACAATCACAGCATGGGCAATATAAAATGTTCGTATATTTCGTATCAAAGCATAAAGGAGAGGAACATTTGCAATAGTTGCATAAGAAAAGTGAAACTAGAATTTTTTCATAAAAATATTGATCTTCGAATTTTTTCGCCGGCAAAAATGTTATCCTCAATAATAATTAGTTTAAACATTTGTAGCGGTAGAATGAATTCTATTTGAATTTTTAATGAATAAAATCTGGAAACTATAATGCTCATCCTAAATTAAAAGCAAACATTTTTTCAAATTCGAATTTTTATGGTTTGGTAGTTCTAAGTTTTTTGTTTTAAGTTGTAAAATAGTCACGTGACAAATTGTTAATTTATTTTGTTCTTTTTTATGCTTATTGATGGAATAATTATTATAGGTAAATAATTTTTACAAATACATATTATGTAGATTATTTTATCAATTGATTTATTTTATTTCAGTTGTAAACATCTTTTATTTAAACGTCCTCTATTAGGTACTAAAGTAGGTAGGTACACGTATCACTATGTAATTCGTTACAAATTTCTGTTAGAGATAACAAAACGTGCTATTTACTAACCTCTTCTTTCTGGCAAGCTAAATTAATAGTTTGTCCTCAAGTCGAGTGCACATATTTTTACTAAATTTAATAAAATTGAAATGTTCATTTTTACCCCATTCATGACGGGGCATTTAACGCAGTCAGAGAGAGATATTCATTCCTCCCCCCCCCCTAGGATAGGATATTCTAGCTTAAGATAAAAACAAGCAGATTATTGGAGCAATGTCATCCACAAATGTTGTTGTGATTGAAATGTTATTTCTATAGAATAAGTAAAAGATAAAGCAGTTTACATTTTTAAAGTAAAGCAAAAAAAGTGCAAATTTAGCTTTTTTAAAACTATTTTTCTAATTCAACTGGCGTCTCCAAGCTATAATCAATTCATCCAAATAATTATTTAAAAACTATAAATATTCTAAATAATTTATTATTAAGCGGAATTTCGATTAAATGTAACGGTTTACTTTAAATTACTTGACATAGTTGTACCCCACAACAAGCGTAATACTTTCTGTGAATATCTAGGTTTTTATAGCAATTCTAAAATTAGCTAACAGGCTTGACGTAGGTATTATGCGTCATAGAGTGGAAAAGGTTAGACGTCTTGAAGTAATACTACATATACAGGGGCGTAGGAAGCTATTCAGCAATGGTACGGCCAAGTTATAAATCTGCGCCCCCCTCCCCCAACACCTCTAGAAAACAAAGTTATATTTGATCCAAAATGTCATATATTAATGTAATAGGGATGTATATGAATATAGGCAAGGTATTACGTAACTGCATGTAGGTATACCTACGTAGGCATTCAACCAATGTCGTGTTAGCTGGATATCTGATAGACAGCCACCCCTACTAACTTGGAGTTGTGCATGACAGACTGCAGCTATGTACTGACAAAACAAGTCAGTACAATGGATTGACGATCTAAAAACTAGCACTGGCAAGACAGCAAATGAGCTCACGAGACTGACGGCAGACAGGCAAGTTTGGAGAAACTTTGTCGTGCACATCATCAGCAGTCTTACCAGACTTGACGGGACAAGGTAACAAGGTAAACCAGCACATAAATTAAAAGTCATAACTGTGCAACTTATGACTTATTTTTAACTTTCTGAGCATATTCGTATAATCACAATATTTCTCTAACAAAACAAAATAAAACAAAATTTGGTTCAGACACATGACTGAAACTCTCTTGGCTCGTGGATTATTAGGTACCGCAATTCTGATCCTAAATTGACAGCATATTTCTTTCATTTATTTGTAGTTTGAATTTTATTTTACAATATTTGACTATCTTTGGTTTTTTTATTTATTTATGTATTTTGTTCAGTTCAGTTCAGTATATCATAACCCTAAGAAGGGTCGTTGGTATTTCTATAGATGGCACAACGTCTGGCATTCTCCTTGCTTCATCTTCAAGCCTTCACGTTCTCACACCAATCATGACATCTTCGTTTCCTTCCTTTTGTTACAACATCTCTTTTCTATTAGGCCCAGTGTGACAGTCTTTGCAATTCCCAATCTGATGTGAATTTCATTTTGGCTATCTCCTTCATTAATGATGTGAGATCCCAAAAATGTGAATCTTTCAACGTTCTGAATTTCTTCATCTGCCAATTTAATCTTCCCACTTCCATTCACTGTTATAGAATTAGTCTTGGTTTTATTAATGTTAGTCCATGTTCTGTACCGGTAATGGTTAGATGTTCTCCCATAAGTTCTGTCCCTTCCTTGTTGTTAGTGTCATCAGCAAATCTTACGTTCCAAATAGCTCTTCCTCCAATTATCTTCCCTGATCTACCCGGAAGGTTCTTTTCTACTGTTCTCATGATCTTTTCCCCAGCCGCTTTGAAGAATAAGGGTGAGGTTAAGCATCTTTGTCTTACCCCTTTTTGAAAACGAAAGGGCTGGGTCTTCTGATCTTAAACTCTAACTACACAGACAGCTTTATCATAAAGACTCTTGACTATCCAGATAAGTTACCTATTAGGTAACTGTTATGTCATTCAAATGTTTATTGGATATTATCTCACTAAATTAGTGAAGAACTTATCCTACTAACCAACAGTATCATTTCTTAGATACATATGATGTTATCAACAAAACTAAACTGGATATCTTAGAGTCGTGCCGGTATGTACCACTCTGCTCAAATTACCATTTGGCAAAATATTACCAATTTCCATTAAGTTCCTAATTTCGATGCAAATGGTTTGGTAGTTTCAGAGATATAAAAATTTGTCTAAAAACCAGCCCAAAATTAGAGAGACACAGATCCTAGAATTGACTGTATGTCCTTGGAGAAATTGTTTATAAATATCTTCCAAACATACCTTTAAAAAAACTTAAAATTTTAAAAATATTTTGTTTATTATGTATAGTACCAACATAACTTTAGTAAACCATATCATTAAAAAAAGTACATTTTAACCCTTAGTTTGAAATTAAATTGGATCTGTGATAGTTTTGTATCCCAGCATTAGAATTTATTTTCCGTGGATGGATTGGGCAGAAATTTGGTACAAATTGAACAACTGAATGGGCCAATCAGTTCATCATATCCAAAACTTAGAGTTTGTCTGATTGACTTGAAATGTGGTCTAAGAAAGTATGTTCTTTTAAATAATGCAATCTTTGTTACCTATGGTACCTACATATAAAATGACAGCTATCGTAAGTACATTTGGATACAGGCCAATTTTAAAGAAATAATCTGAAAATGTAGATGTTAACTTATAAAAATAATAATAATAAGTAGAGCAAATCAAATTTACTAAAGAAATAGTATCATAATTTATAAGCGGCTGTTATCCTACCAATTTTTATTATTTTTACCCTTAGCAGCCTTATCCAACTTTACTGTAATATAGAGATGGACTTTTGATGATAAGCTATATCTAATAAAGTATGCAACCGCTAATATTTATTTAATTCACATAAATGTTTACAATAATTTTTATGTCAGAAATTTTCAAATTTTTCAAAATTCAAATGTTTATTTTTTTAGCATCGTTGTGCCAGATTCAATTTAAAATGGTTTACATTTAGCAGAAGTCATAGCCTGGCATGCTAGTTGCATTTAATAAAATACTTACACTAATGATAGTAGGCTATTCGATATATTATATATTTTGACTAATAGAATAATTTCATTTATTATCTACTTAAGAAATAAAGGGAAGATACACATGACTCAAAGAATCAATGTCCTGCCATAAACTCAGCTATTGTCAGTCACTGACTATTGTTTTAAATCAAAATTAAAAAGAAATTTATGATATGAAAAAATACTTACTGATCTAAAAACGTCATATTTGAAAATGTATCTTCAATTTGAGAGCGAACTGATGAATAGGTATTGGAATCCATATTGATTAGTAGAAGTTCCACAGTTTGGGTATTCAAACTAAGATAAGTGGATCTGATACAACCAACAGTTGAGCTTAGTACATCGAGTACGTCGGTAACAATCACTTGTGGAATTTTCGAACAATCAACATTTAATTGTTGGCAGAACATATCGGCTATTTGCTGCGAGATTGCTGCTGCAAACGTCGTGTTAAATGTGAAGTTAATTTTAATACTGGACATTGGGTTGACACAGGTTGAACAGATCTGGTCATAGACGGTGTCTGGTTCACAGTCGGCCATTTTACAATAAGTTATTCCATTGTTAAGTTCTTGGTAAGAAGCGCGATCGCATTCTCGAGGAAAACAGTCCCATCTCATTATATATCTGTTCCAATCGTCAGGTATTTCAGTTACAAAACTCCTTAGACTCAAAGAATTTATATGTGGCACATATTGTGCATAAGATTTGACTGTTGTTAGAACTTTGTAGTATTCAGTAGCAACACATTTCTTTACAACCTCATTAGCATATCTTTTCAAACTCGATGTTAACTTGTTATTGTTAAATAAACCTTTCCATACTAGCAACACTCCTGAGTTGTAATCATCGGTTGTATTTAACGAAACCGAGCTCCAACTTTGTGCTTGTTTTGATGAAAATCTGCCTAATTTCGCATTTTCGATAGAGACTGTCATATCATATTTTATTTTTTTTAATTCCTCGTTAGTTAACTTTAAAAACAAATTTTGTGCTTCTTGTACAGATTTAAAAAATATTTCGTGAATTATTTTGGTAGATTTGTCCTTTAAAGTAACTTTGAATGTAGTAAAGCTGTGTAGCCAATACCAGAGGTCTTTATTTAAGTTCAAATATTGCCGAACCTTAGGCACTAAATCTGGAAAAGTAATATTATAGAAATTCTCAGCTATGTTCATTCTTTCGTCCTTATCTTTAGCATCAAAATCGATGAAAAACTTCAACACTGACTTTGCATAAATGCACCTATTGAAAATAGTACTAAAAATTTGGCCTTTCTTGCAGCGGTGCATTATACAAAATTCAGTATCGCCTTTAGAAATTACTGGAAATTTTCCATCTTTGCCACATACCTGATCAGCTTGAGTTATCTTTCCATAAGGCACAAGAGGCTTATGATCTTGTCGACGTTTGTCGTACCCAATTGCATTTGGAGGATAATCTTCGACGGCGAAGTTCTTGACCGGATGAATAGGTTTGTTGCATTGTGTACAAGGAGTGCCTCCACCAACAAGAGAACAGAAATAATTTCGTTTTGTTTGATCCTCCTGACATGGAGAAGCTGCAGTAGCACTACAGAGCCATTCTGTTAGATCATCTTTGTTAGCGACTTCTGCTTTCTGATAGCCACCATTGGGAGAACATCTAGGTAAACTGTTATAAATGGCTTCTAGACTTTGGAAAGCAACTGATTGTACAGATAGAGAACTATTTACTTCTTTTAAAGATTTCATTGTCATCAGATTAGTACATATGGCACTTGTGAACTGTTGATATTGTTTAGCCTTATTATAGGACTTCCAATTATTTGTGATATCTGAATGACAAATAGAAATTAGCCGTAGAGGAAATGTTGCATAATTTGTTGCTTTTGGATCTCTAAAACATTCTGTACAAAATCGATTTTTGTAGATTTTAATTCTTTTGTCCTCAGCAATAAATTCAATTTCCATGGTCAGTTTGTCAAAATCATCTTTCTCATTGCATGCCTTTACAATATCTTCAGCCACCGCTGATAAAGGTGGACATTTTGAATAAACAAAGAAATTCTCAGTAATATTTTGACCAGTGCTAAGATTGACAGAAGTGACAAGTGGTTGACAATTAATCTGGTGTTGATTTGATTGACTTTGTTTGATTAACGTTTTCCAGTGTTTGGCCAATTTGGATAGACAACAGCTAGCAGTTTCATAGCAATTATCAGCATTACTGCAAGTGTGAACAGTCTGACAACTGGATGGAACTTTCTGACCTCGAAATGTTATGCCACCACTAGCTGAAAGTAAATATAATTAGACTGGTTCTATTTGTTTAGATTGAAACAATTAAATATGATCAGATGTACCTTTCAAACAAAATATTGCTGTTTTAAAGTAATTTTATTAGGTTAGACTTAGTTTCTTTCTGCGGTAGCTCACAAGACTTGGATATTGTCATACCATTTATAAATATTTTTAATATATTGAAACTTAAGTTGAAAATATTAGATTAGCTGTCCATCAAAATATCAAAGGTCAAAGTTTTATCCGGACACGATAGTAAACAAAATCATCTGATAAAATTTAACCCTCCTACAAAACCTTTTGGATCTTTAATTAAAAGTGGATTTACTCATTTAATTGTGACTTGTTACAATAATATAAGGATCTTCAAGAAAAGTTTCAATACATAAAGCTCACATAATTTATTGTACATAGCAATTTCAAGTTAGTTATATATATAATGAAGTCTGTTTACAACTTAATAACAATACCTATGCTCTATCATCAGCAATGATTGCTTCCAAATGATCCATAAAGACACGGAGCTCTTTATTCAATGTTGTACGTAATTAAATTTAAAAAATCCCTATATTTGAATCAACTTCATTGTCCATATTGAAATCCTGATCACGATTAAAATTTTTATAATTTCAAAATAGGTACCAATCATAAGATCGATATCAGGTTCGATTATACTTTTACAAAATGTTCATTTTACCCCCGAATAAGTACCTATGTACGCCTAAATATCACTCGTACCTATGCATATTAAATAATATTTATCAATAGTTTTTATTAATAAAAACATTCTAAGGTCTCTGATAAACTTGGTAGATAATGGACCATCACTCAGGGAGCACTGTACCTACTATATATATTGAAAAAATGGCTTTTTATAATCTAAAATAAAAACACATACCCAATTATAGAGCATTGTAAAATTTTGATAATGAGTCACACTTACCTGGGTCTTTACCAAAATTGATCATATCTAATACATCTTGTGCTGCAATAAAAACAAAAGAGGTTAGCTGGTAAAGTCAGTAATAAGAATGAAACAGGTGGCATCCAGCATGCGAGCCAATCAATAGTATTAATAGAAACTCTGAAAATGGG
This sequence comes from Parotoplana pacifica, assembly GCA_034780595.1. Classification (NCBI taxonomy): domain Eukaryota; kingdom Metazoa; phylum Platyhelminthes; order Proseriata; family Otoplanidae; genus Parotoplana; species Parotoplana pacifica. The sequence continues at coordinate 8,555 of JAUYWI010110883.1, forward strand.
CCACCCAGCCCCATTTAGGATTTCTTATCTATCGTGAATCTCACGTTGCTTCTATCTCAAAAATACACTTTAGTGTTGAAGATACACCCTAAACAACCGCCTAGAAACGAGTAAGGTGTAGTGTTCATAGTTCAGAAAAGATGTAATTTAGATCTTTGATTTATAAACTATGTAGGTCTATTCGACATTGTTAACTCTAAAATCTTAAACAAATATCGTGTATGCCAAAGCAAGTCGTATTTAATTATTTATTGATTATTCCATGATCGATTGAATATTTTAATTGCCTTCCTTCGACTTTTTTTAATCATTGATCGTTGTATGGTTATATAAACATTATCTTTGCGTCTAGTCCATTGTTTTCATTTGACTTTCTATCATCTAAATAAATATACGATTGGCCAAAAATCGTTGAAACAAATAAAATTAATTATGGTTAGCTCAGAGACATACCTTGAGGGACAATTTTGAGGCTTTGATGCCATTAATTTGAACTTCTAAGAGAAACATATGTTCAAAATTTTAAGTTAGAGATCACGTGACCTTTGGTTTAGACCAGCTCAAACGGTCGAAAACATCAATTTTGAATGGCCTAGAAGTGAACAATAACAAGAACATTTGTTGATTCAATTAATTTACGATACTATGTTAGGTTTTTTAATTTTTTCTGTTTCAATATACCAAATAACCAAATTCCAGCTGGGCCGGTGAAGTTTCGTTTTATACTAGTGACACATATAAGCGTTTCTAGGAGGTTGCTAGCATATATCAGCAGACCTAAAGCGGATTTTTATAGTCAACCAGAAACTTAATATGTGTCAAGTTTCATTAAATCAGTTGAAAACTAAAATAAAAAATTAAGATAAAATAAAGAGAGAAGAAAATTTTAGAAAAATGACAAATTTAAGAATTCATATTTCGAAAACCGCCGAACCCATTTCTATGAAATTTGCCTTATTTATTGGCTAAATTTGGTTATTATAGGATTTAAAACATTTTGAGTTATAGATGTCTAAATTTGGCCCATTTCCAAAAGTCTTTTAATAATCTTGTACAACTCTGTCAAATTATTTAGTTTGCACACTTGAAGGAAACCCAGAGGCACTTTTTGTGATTTGTTATACTGAAAAATATCCGTGAATGAAGGTTACTTTGATTTATTTCATATTTACATTTCAATTTTCTACATATATCATGAACCTATTCTGAAAGTTTCCTTTATGCAGCACTTGACCACATTAGTGCTAACGTCTGGCCCCGTCTAGGTTTTAATCTGTGGAAGTTTGGTAACTTGGTTAGCCAATGAGTCTGCTTCTTCATTGTGGATAACTCCACAATGAGATCGGATCCATTGTAAGAAAATAGAGATTTTGTTAAGGCGCTGGCAGTTCCTCTAGATTTTGTTGGTGATTTGATTAAAAGTGGTATGCGAACCATTCTGGAGTGGCTCAATGGAAGCCTTGCTATCAGTGAGGATTTTAATCGAATCAAACTCAATGGCAGGGACTTGGTTGAGGGCTACGAGTTCTACTCTAAAACTGGTACTGAACTTCCCTGCAGAGCCCCACCTCTCATAATAAACTTGCTTTCACAGAAGAAACCCGCACCATCATCAGCGATGCTGTCAGAAACAAACAAACCGTCTAGAAAGTGACATGAACCTCAGGGAAGGAGTTGAAATAGCTGATGGTAGTGCTGCGTTGGAGGTTAATATGTCAAAGTTTTGACAGAAGAGAGCATGGTTGGTGAAATAAGCATTAATAAAAGGTTCCCAATTAGAAATGTCACTAAGAGTTGTAACCGGTTATTTAGGTAAATCGTGGAGGTTGTGTACCGTTTCGAAGGTTTTGCCAAGGTTAAACCAAGTGTCTCTAGAGGTCTTGAGTCTCATTTTGACTTTCTTGCTCGCAATCATGTAAAAGGGGTTATCCTCGTAAGGTCTAATCGCTCTTTGGTAAGTGGAAATACCTTCAATTTTGGCACGGTTGATGATAGGCTCACGTAGACAGTTGTTCTTGTTGATCATACTGGGGCAACTATTATTACAAAATATATCATTATTAGTTTGGTGATAAAATGGATTGCTGTCAATATCATGTAAGTAAAGTGTTCATCACTAGACAAAACGAATAAAATTGAAGCAAATGTACATATGTATGTATGTATCTAACAAATAAAAACTGCGTGACTATAAATATTATTTTATAGCCCAAAAGGGCAAAAAGTGTGTTACCTCAAACCAAAAAAAGAGAAGAAATAAAAAACGTTAGCATCAATTATTTTACTTACGATAAAATCAATAAATGCTAACAAATATTTTACTAACAACATTAACATCAAAATAGTCAAAATATTTATAGCCCATT
>JAUYWI010110894.1:0-10920 GCA_034780595.1 Parotoplana pacifica
CTGGTTTTCATGATACTATTGGACTCTTCCTCAGTAGTACTGTTTGCTCCTTTCAACCTGGATTCATAGCTTTGATTCGGTTTTGTTTTCTCATGTATTTCCCAAATTACTTGATTGATTATAATTAAACTTTGTACATTATCATCATATTCGGAGTCTAAATGGTACAAATATGATGTGTTCAAAAGTAGCCAATAGCCCGTTTGGTAAGGCTAACCTTTGTCATGGCTTATATATTTGGAGAAAAAGACGCCAATGCGCTTCTTCTAATGGTCTACATATCAGGTTTTAAGAAAAAAAATTAAAATTAAAATGTATTTGAAAATTATTACATCAAGCTTTTGATCTCATCTAAGAGATCATAACCATGGCAAAATATAAACTAAAAAACACCACTCTTTAGAAAAGGTAAATAAATTAACCCACTACATCATTTGTATAAAACGATCTGTATATTGTTAGTTAATTAAATAAATGTTTTTAAACTTTTACATCGCCACACTCACCTATATGCAAATTTTAATATTAATATTTAGATACTACTTTAATTGAATAGGCAGCAATATGTTACATTCTAACGTTTATCACTCTAAAAATAGGTACTCTACTCAAAATTTGTAGGTAATGTTATGATTATACATATATATATATATATATATATATATATATTGAACCTTTAATGGGTGTGGAAATAAATAAACATACTTTATGATAGTTTTCACCATTCACTTTTTTAATAGGTAAACACCGCTTGAGGTACTGAAACAATATACATATTTTCGATTTTTATGAAAATAAATCGAAAATTAAAAAGAATTATTAAAATAAAACTATTGACAGCTAATTATACATACCATCAAGGTATATCAAAACATGAAAATATGAAAATATAGTACAAGTAGTGATAAACTATCTAGCAACTAGAGATTTAGTTTGCATTGCAGTTCTGGCACAAAATAATGATGTGCACAAATGCACTCACACCACAATCACTACATGCAAGATGATCGAGTTTTGTGGTTTAAATTTTTACAAGAATTAGTACATTAACATTGAAAAGTAACTGGTCTTCGTAGGAGTTTTTTGGTTTTGCATATACCTACTCAGTTTCAGTGCATTCTTTACCTGTTTATCATAATTCCGGAAATGGAATGGCCATAATCTTTGTATTTGCGTTTTGAACTAAATGCTCGAATCAATTTATTCAAGTTTTCACACCAGATTTGGTGTTTAAAATTGCATAATACCTGGCTAACCATTTTCAGCTCCTCAATTTCGTTACATGTATGATGGTTAAAACATTTTCAGCGGTTTCCTTGTTTACAATTAAAAGAATAAATGGTTGCTGAATTTGAATAGAAATGAAAGGATTCAGCCTTATTGCGATTTCTAAAGATTTATTTGGTGAGTTGCATTGTTCAAATGTAATATGAAATAGCTGAGAACTGTTCTATGCACCATATAGGCACCACTATTCACTGTTACTGTGCACCATATAGGTACAACTATGTACTGTTACTATGCACCATATAGGTACAACTATTCACTGTAACTGTGCACCATATAGGTACAACTATGCACTGTTACTATGCACCATATAGGTACAACTATTCACTGTTACTGTGCACCATATAGGTACAACTACGCACTGTTACTGTGCACCATATAGGTACAACTATGTACTGTTCTATGCACCATATAGGTTCAACTATGCACTGTTACTATGCACGATCTAGGTACAACTATGCACTGTTACTATGCACGATCTAGGTACAACTATGCACTGTTACTATGCACGATCTAGGTACAATTATGCACTGTTACTGTGTACCATATAGGTACAACTATGTACTGTTCTATGCACCATATAGGTACAACTATGCACTGTTACTATGCACGATCTAGGTACAACTATGCACTGTTACTGTGCACCATATAGGTACAACTATGTACTGTTCTATGCACCATATAGGTACAACTATGTACTGTTCTATGCACCATATAGGTACAACTATGTAAAGTTCTATGCACGATATAGGTACAACTATGCACGGTTAGTATGCTCTATAAAGGTACCACTATACCCTGTTACTATACTCTGCATATAGATACTACAAAGAACTGTTACGGTGCACCAAGCGCTGCTCTTCATAGGTATTACTGTGAACTATAAAGGTACAGTACTGTGCAAATTAATTGCTACCTCATTAACAAAGTGCAAATTCGATAATATTAGATTTTGGAAATTCCTAACTAATTTTTGGGAATCTAAATTAAATTAGAATTTAAAATATAAATTATTCACAGAAAAAAACTATTTTCTTCACGTCTGCTAGTGCAGCTCCAACATGCCAGATACGCCTCAAAATGTCCATGACCTGGTCATTCACCACCTTATCCATGCAGTAATCAAGCGGAAATAGCAATAGATCTAAAATTAAAAACGTGGACCGTGAGCCAAATCTTTAGCAGGTATCGCACTACTGGTACAACTCTTGCAACCCGTCGCATTATTGGACCAGCAGCTGCACGTCACCTTGCTCGCGCCTCCCTTGGCGATCCACGCCTCACATCACGCCAGCTACAGCATAAAGTGGGTTGGGTGGTCATGCAGGCAAACTCAAACAGCGTCAGGCGCAGGTTGATCCGCAGTGGCCCACCCCCACCATCCAAACCCAGCACCAGCTCTCACACCCAACCGTAAATTAGTCCGTCACAATTGGGCTCGCCAACAACTCCAATGGACAGCCGATGATTGGCGCAATGTAGTCTTTAGTGACGAGATTGGTATCGAGGTTGGTGCTGCCAGGTCATACTTCATGCGCAGGGCCAGAGGAGGTAGAAACAATGATGCACACACTCTGCAACACCGCTATTTCCGGGTCAAGGTTATGTTTTGGGGCTGCAACAACAGAGATCGTCCTGGTGCCATATTGCATATCCATAACATCCTTGTGAATTATGCCGTGCCGGCAACCAATGGTGGGATGATAACCTCATATTTATGCACGACAATGCCTCAGTACACACGGCCCGTCAGTCAACTCCTTGCAGCAGAATGGTGGCGTTCAGCTCCTGCCCTGGCCCCCCATTTTTACCAGAATATCTGGTCGCTTCTCAAATTCAAGGTCCACAAGCGTGCCTACACCACCCCGGCCCGGCCCGAGCTGATAGCAGATATGGCACAATGATGTTGACATCATGAAGATGATTCAAAATACTTATAGAACAATGCCAAATCGCGTCGCCAAATTCAGTCGCGCTAGGGGAGGTTACACTGGATATTGAAACTTTTTTATACACTGGAACTCTTTTTTAGACAATATTATATTTTTACTATTAGTTGGTTGTAATTATGCTTAGAATAAATATTCTCATATTAATCTAAAATTATCTAAAATTTTACATGGGTGGCAATTAATTTGGACAGTACTGTACTACTATGCACTGTATCGGTACAGTGTTACTAGAATAAATAGTGATACTACTATGAACTGTTATTATGCATTATATAGGTACTATTCACCTCGCATGTATATTATATATGAAGCTACTCAGTTGTTACTGTTACTACAAAAGATTTATGTTGAAAGAAACTTGATTCTATGCACTGTTACTATGCAATATATAGGTACTACTATGCACTGTTACTAAGCTCTACATGAAGCATATTAACAGTGCATTGTAGTACCTATATATTGCATAGTAACAGTGCATAGTATCAAGTTTCTTTCAACGTAAATCTTTTTGTAGTAACAGTAACAACTGAGTAGCTTCCTATGTAATATACATGCGAGGTGAATACAATTAATGAATAATCAATATTATGAATTACATGTACATATGTAAATGAATAAATGGAATAGTATTTACATCAGATTGTTACATAACGCCTTTACTATTCCCCACCTAAACGGCGTCATGCAATTTAATCTAACGACCATCTTTTAAAATTATAGAGTACCATGTCTCTTTCATGGCCCGCGAAACAGTGGGAGAGGGCGACAGTGGGTGTAGTTTATTTGATCAAATTGCTTATAACAATAGCTACAGACAGATAAGCAAACCTGACACAAATGCGGAAATTTTAGTATTTTTTCGGGTTGCAGTTATCACAGCGTATGTTCTCTTTCACACACTGATACTCTTTCAAGGACTCTCAAGGGACAAAATGTCGTCAGCTGAAGGAAAGCATATTTCCAAATTGACCATCGAAATTTAGAAAAAAAGGAATGAGGAGGCTTTTGATAATTTCTACAATACCGTTCTAGTGAAAGCAGAAGAGGAAGAGTGGCTCTTCGTTGTACATAGTTAGAAACTCCCAGAGATTATTACAGACGCATAGATTTTGAGGCATTGGATCTCATCACTTCGATCAGCCAAGTACCTAATTTGCTTAAATTTGAAAATTTACTTCTGAAAGTCAAGCAATACGATAAGGTTTAGAACATACTGGATCAGTATATCATGATAACCAACGTTCGTTAGTCTTATGTCATATGTTGATTGTGAAAAAACGTCTTTAAATTCGATTAATAATATCGCTGTAAATATTCTCCGGGAATGTAAACAATTTCAAACGCTCATCATTTGTAATAACATTGGTTGTATTACAAAGAATAGGTTCACTGGTCTCTCTTACAATAGACAATTCCTTTTCTGTAATTGTTATTTTAATTTTAAATTTACTCATAGCATCAACATCATTATAATCAAAATTAATAGTCAAATCAACAAAATGAAATATTTGATTTATATTTTTTTCACAAAATATTTTGACGGAGACACCATTAAACCGTGCATTAGACGGTCGAATAGCACTTTTATCAAAACAGTGAATGTTATGTGAAAACAGTTTATCGGTGAATGACGGGAGACCCAGAATCAAACAGTTCTGAAATACAATGTTGATCGATGAAAACATTCTTTAGTGCAGAGTTTGCCACTTTGTTCCTCCAACAGTTAAATGCATAGTAATACTTATAGTGTGCAGCACATAACAATTCAATTATAACAATTTGATGAATTAGGTAGCTTGGTGAACTCTGAAACTTTATTAAATTGATTATGTAATATAAAGTTATCTTTATGGTTCTTATTAAATATGATAAAAAAATTTCAATTTGAATTAAATAATACAACTTTTAAATCCCTAATAGGTACACATCTATTTGGATGTTAAAAATGTTGATATTAAAACATTACTAAGATAATTTTCAAAACAAACTTAAGATAGATTTATTTTATGGCCTTCTACCTCACAAATTAATCCATGTAATTTCTGTCCTATTTTTTAGATAAAACCTACACAACGTCATTCCTTTTATTCCCATTCATTTTATATTGTCTATTTAAATATCAAATTCAAAAATCGTTAACTAAAACATTACAGTTTGTTTTTGATTACTCGAAGTATTTTGTGAAGTCAAATACAACAAGCACTGTTTGAATCGTGTATGCATTCAAATCTTCTACTCACACAATATAAAAATAATCAATATAAGGCACTCTACCTATACCGGCTATAACTAATGCCAATTCTTTATGGATACTACGTATGTGCTTTACAGCATGGACATTACGATTTTATTCATTCATACCTACAGCACTCCCTGCAGGTGCCTAGCTAATACTATGACATCTCTACTTTGAATGCTAATAGTAGCTAAATTTGATAATATTATTTTATGCAACAAATAAATGCGATAAAGGTCGACAGAAATTTAATTTTAAAATTCCAAAATTTAGTTCATAACACTTCAGTAACTAGTGTTCACTCTACAGAATAGTTGTAATGCTTAGATTTGATTTAATCAGTAAGATATGTCAGTTTCAAATGAATTTATGTTCCCACAACTAAAAGAATACAAATTTATTTTGATGCATCAACATAAGCCACTAACGAGACCGGTTTCAACCTCTTTGGGTCTCATCAGTCGTAGGCAGACTCCAACTCTCTGACGTCTAAGGCAAATGTTTTACCAACTGAGCTACTTCTAGTAATTTATAGTATTATATTAGTTTTATTAGTTTTATTTTTTGTTCTAAATTTATTTTACAATAACTATCTAAAATTATTTACATAATTTTTTTGTCTATACGAATAAAATGGAACATTGATGATTATTGGGTTTTATGTTCAATTTTTAAATAAAGACGTTTTGTTGAACGTGTCTTGAACTATGATGTTCCCATCTCAATTTACATCAGATATAATAATCACTACAAAATCCACTAATAACAGTATATTTGTTGGTCATTTTTGTGGGATGCATGGGTATAAACACAAACACTTTCAAGGTTTTGAGCACTTTTTAGAAAAATTGGTATCGTAAAATCTCTTTAGGAGTAACTCGTGTGTATTTCGGACTTTTTCCACTTCCCCAGTAGTGTCAGTTCCCTAGTAATGTGATTTCCACTATAGTGTTACTTCCCCAGCAAATTATTTGATAAATTCCCATTTCTCCAGCAAATTCAGGTTATATAATTCTCATTTTCTCAACATTATTCACACACCATTATTAATCTGATTATTGTATATAAATAGTACTGAACTCAGTAGAATTTTTTGGTGGTGTTAATTGTGTAATTAAGTGGCACTAATTAATCAGTTTTGGGTGCGAACTCATAATGAATATTGAATAGATATGTACTTTTGAAGGGTTTTCTATAATTTGAGCCTAATTTTAGCATTCTCGGTGTTACGGTCTTTGTGCGAATCTATACTTCAAAAGTGTTTGCGGGAAATAGGAAAACAAATGGACTACCAACGGCAAAATAATATTCATTAGACCATTCTCTATGGTCAAATGAATAATTATCTGCATCGACTTTTAAAATAAAGGTAGTTAGGTATTTATCTATTAATAGGAGTTTGCACCTAAAACTGATTAATGCAACGTAATGATGCAACTATATAGATTGAATTTGTTGTGGAAATGGGAATTTATTAAATAGTATGCTGAAGAAGTGAATTTGCTGGGAAATGGGACTGCTTGGGAAATGGAAATTTATTAAATAATTTGCTGAGAAAGTGGGACTGCTGGCGAACTGGAACTATAATGTGCAAGGGGTGGACTACTGGGAAAGTGGAGAGGGGTGGGGGCTATCAGTATTTACCTATTTTAATCTTTCTTTAGTGTTTTAATATGTTTCAGAATTATATCATAAATCAAGCAACTACATACTGAATTTACCTGAAAATCTGAGTGAAACAGATTTTAAATTTAGAATTTAAGAGTAAAAATATACAAAACTTTTTTAAAGTAAACAATTTATAGAGATATTGTTTGTCTTTTCAAATGAACAACAGTTACAATACAACATTGCTGGGAAATGTACAAAACATAATGCAAAGTCATAACTATATGTACAAATTGTATTAAACATGGCATTTCTGAATAATAAAATAATGAATAGAATTCTATCAAGATATATTTAAGTTGCAAACTCAATTGCATACAATTTTATCCACAATATTTGGGAAAACTGAAACAATATTGTAGGTAGGTATATAAGTCAGACAACTGAATCAGCCGAAGATGTGATGGTTCACATAGATTTTCATCAATAACTTATCTGCCAATTTAACGATACAATTAGAACTACAAGTAAATCAAAACATGTATTTAAGTTTGAGGTTAGGTACAAAAACTACAACTATAAGTACGAGATATTTCGTTCAGTAAGTTTATGACTGCAGTTTCTACAGTCCCAATTGTGATTATTGTATCTTTGTATAAAAGAAAATGATTATTATTCCATCTTTCAGAAGGAAAATATACTTTAATAGACCTTAAGAATAGACAAGGCGGCACATTTTACTTAGGTACCTACTGCATGTCAGATTGTTCAAGCAGCAAAGCAAAATAAAATGACTTGTGCCACAAACTACACAAAAATTCACAACTACTTGCGGACATCCATACCCTATTTCAAATTGTAACAAAATTCTTCAATTATCTACTTTTCCTGACAGACAATTCTCACCAACTTTTAGCACAATTAGATATTTATGAGTCTATCAAAAGTCAAAGCAAAAAGTATTGTTTAGCAGATGATTTAATTTACATCAAATCTTCATTTTTTGATCTCATCATATTTACTGATTTCTAAACAACAAAAAGCTAGACACCTATGTACTTATATATTTTTTTTAGAAAAACGGTGTTTCTCATTTTGCAAAAAAAAATGATATTATGAAAACACGTTAGCAATGTCTCATTGATATTTTGTACAAATTAATTCCTTATCAGTTTCAAGAATTAGAATTTAAAAATAAATCTGATAACATAAATTTTTAAAATACAATTCTATATGTTTAAAATGTAGAAAATAAAATGGTTACAAGACATCATAATGCCAATTCAAAACTTTGATAACTATCAAAGTTAATCAAAGTTAGTCAAATGCATGTCTATTAAGCTTAAGTTTCACTTGAGATAAGTTTTTACTCACAAATTATTTCATTGAAAGATTGTCAGTCTCAATAATAAAAATTTTGTCACAGCAAGTAAGCCGATAAATCATTGAAATAAGTAAATAAATGCCAAAATGTTCCCTTTACGAAATGAGTTAAGTCCCCAAACAGTTGCATACATCTTTTATCAGTTTGATTACAATGCTAATAAATGTATTTTATTCAACCATTTACATTTTGAATTTGTACTGCTGTACTTTGCTTTATGATTTGACCTTTAATATGAAATTTATATTCTAGTGAGTTTGGGTTGGTAAATTTCCGTATAACAAGAATAAAGTAAAGCAAAACTATAGCAAAACATTGTAAAATTTAATGCTTGTCTTGCCATTAAATTGGGTCTGGTTAAGTTTAATTTTACACCACTTTTTAAAAAAGATTTACTTTAAATTTTAGGCAAACGCCTTTTCTAAATATACGTATAAAAGATTACGGAAATCAAAAAATATTTTTAAATATTTTTTAGAAAAAATTTAATTTTCATAAGTCTTCATTTATTTGATAAAAGCATTTGACGAAAATTTATATTAAAACTACTTTGAAGATTAATTTCGTTTCATTTGATTTTGTTTTATGATTTTATGAATTCTAAACCTGAATCAGCCCACCAATTTTATTTCTGTATTTACCCCACTTTGTCAGTATCAACAAAATTGAATACAATTTGTATTTTGATTTGTTTACCCAGAATAGGATTTCTTTTAAATGTCCACGTGGATTTTATCACTTCATACAAGTGACTTCCACCAGCTTTTGCCATGTTTCTGCTACGTGGCAATAGCACCACGAGATTTTTAGAATTCTGATGGCACTACCACGTGCCTGCCACGTAACTGTACCACAAGTTTTCCATGAAACTTCTGTCAACATTTATATATATATATTTATTTATCAACCTTACAGCCAAGTAAGAACAACAACTATGTAGCTTATAGAAAATATTAAAATTTATAAACAAAAGTATAGTATATGGTATCAGGTTCTACTACAATAACTACATAATATGAGATGGCTCACATTTCTTGTAGTTCAACTTCGAAATTTTGTGAATAATAAAACTTATAGCATTTTAGATAAATTGCATTCTTTTTAATTTATTTCTATATAATTTAATGATGCCAATTTTAGAGTTTGTGGTATTTCGACATTTTAGCTATTAGAACAATAAATACCAACCTAGTTTATAAAATAGCTGAGTGAAGCTTCGGTAATTGGGGTATTATAAAGATGCTTTTAAGTTAAATACATCTTTTTATTATCTTATTCGTTATGCTATCAAGGAAACCCGTTTATTATACAAAAATAAACACCAAGTTAAAATAGCATTAAAAAGACTGAGTTGTTAGTACCGTCGAAGGCTTGTACACTTTTAATTATAAATTTATTATTGTTTAATTATATTTTCTGCAATAAAGATTTCATTCTACATATTTACTAAATTCCGCATTTTACAATGCGACAATTCTAACTAAGTTTTCAAACAACTTGTGAGATGAATTGAATCTTGTAGGTAACTTAACATTAAGCTGTTGCTCCAAATAAAACTTGATTAAGAATAGCTAAAAAAACTGTGTTTTCATATAAATCTTTAGAGCCACTTTTATTACCAGAATCAGTTAACCAGTGTGTAGACTTCTCCCAGAATTTAGCATATGGATATGCATTGAAATTTTTATTTCAGGACCATTTATTCTTACTTAAACATGGTATATTAAGAAGTACGTGATAGAAAAAGATAAAGATTCCAGGTCAATCCAATCCTGCCACGTACAATCTGTCTTTATCCAGAGACTTCAATGATCACTTTTTGCTTGAATTCCATCAACACTGCTGTTTATATTTCTCAATTTTGTGAAATTATTGTTGCCAAACAATTAATGCACGTAAAATTTAAGATTCTTCCATTTATAATTAATTCTAACCTTCAAATAGAGTTTTGTGTTTTTCTATATTTGGATGTAAAATTTTTTGGGTGGATAGTACCAATCCCTAAAGTAACATACTTCTAATGAACCGATTGGTCTGAAAGTTGGTACATACGTGTCTCATTTCACTGATAGAATGTATGATTAAAGAAAACAAGGTTACCATAACAACACCTATCAGGCAGACTGTTATTCTAACACACAATTGTAAGTGCATATATCTATATACGTGACTGTGGGCGCATGGTGTTATAACACAAAATAATATACAGTGTAATAGATACCTCCATACATAAAGTGCACTATATGTTGTCTTGAAATAAAAGTTCATAATGCTGTAGTAGCATTGTAGCTTCAGTGTTTTATACAAAGTTAATGAGTAATACCAAAAGAAAATATTTGTAAAACACATGGCAAAAGAGAGTTAACAAGTAAATTTCTGGGGGTTGGGAATTATGTGGGCATTTTTATTTTTGAAAAAAGGGGGTAGGGGTCTAAAATCAGACTTGCTCCCCT
>JAUYWI010110905.1:0-10919 GCA_034780595.1 Parotoplana pacifica
TTCTATAAAGGAATACTATGATCAATTGATTAGTCTTGCTGATACTTCATACTATTAGGTGTACTGCATTTGGGTTTATAAAAATTCAGCTGTTTAATTATATCCTTCTTGTTTCATTTTAGAGGACATACTGGTGAGTTAGACCATAGATAGCATACGTTTGTCAGCTTTTGTGAAATTTGTCAATTATAATTTGTTTTGTATTTTTATCTTTTTAAGGTCAAGCATTTTTCTCAAGAGATATTAAAAGGTAGGCATTTTTAATACATTCTGTTAGGTGGCTAAATGGTGATATTTCCTGATGGACATTTGCTTTTCTTGATCACTCATGATGGTGTTTATCAAGCTCAACAGGTCTGATAATTGTGCTCTTTATGCTGTAATTTCTCAATAACAACTGTTGTCCTTGGTGTCATGCTGTTAATTATTTCTCTTGCAGGATTTGCTCCCGGTTTGAGTGATTCATCTGACCCGGACACTCTTTAGAAGGTGACACGAAAAGGTGATTTTCTTTTTGATATCTATGACTTAGTGAGAAGAAAGTTAATCCGTTTCACTGACTTGATAAGTAATGATAAATATTCAGTGATGAGTATATTCTGCTGTTCACATTCCGAGTATTATGTGGAGAATTCTTATCTGATGATTCTTCTGCTGACAACTGATTTCATAATAGCGTTCCGTTCTTTCATATTTCATCTTTTTATTATTTCAGCTTCATCGATAATTTGGTGAGTTGGATTTGATATTTTGTTGTTATTGATAAGAATGATGAATCTAAATGATGATAGCTTAATCCATTCTCTGCATTTGACGGGATGTTCACCAGTGGCAGTCGTAGGTGTAATGAGAGTCGGGTTCTCTGGCTTCTTGCTGCATTTGCTCTGCCCTCTGGTTGGACTTCATATCCCGTTTGGGGCAGCCATTGTTGCCACAGGATGAAACTTTACGGCTCTGATCTTTTGCAATAAAAGTGATCATAGCTAATGCAACGATTTACCCGTTTCTAATTTCTTTGCTTTTTAATTTTTTAGAGGTTTCCTGTCACCAAGTAAGACAATTGTTTATCCAATAATTTCTTGAACAACTAAACTATTTATTCCCTTGTTTTGCTGTCTTGGAAAACATTACAAAACGCATTTTGTACATTGTTGGCTACCAAATTTCATGCAATTATCCTTAGGTGGTCTTGTTTGTATATTTTGTGATGATAAATTCTTTCCCCGATGGGTCTAATGATTATCCGTTCCTGAATAATGTCACATCAAGAAGGTCAACCAACTATCGTGACATTTTGATTACCCTGGAAGGTACCCCAACTCCCGAAATTTATCATTTCTTTTACTTTCATCTGACCTTAGAGATGTCAAAATATTTTTCTGAATCCATCAACTTGATATTTGTCTTGTGTAGTTTGGAATGACACTTTATTAAAGAAACATCATGATGTATTTTCGCATGTATTAGCTTCAGATATTATTGATGACAGTTTTTTGTCTGACAGTGTTATTAAGTGATAATGAACCTTGTCTGCAATAGATGAGGATTCTAATTGCTGTGTGTTGTATTGGTTGCAGGTCAATTGATTTGAAATAATGTTGGTTTGCCACTTATTACATCAAATGGTAAGTTTTTCTATCTCCCTATTTATTGTAGGATGTTTCAATTTATCAAGGGAGGTGGGTAGGAGGTGATTAATGGAACTGCTTTATGATGATTACCCTTGGCTGTCATAGATTCTATGATGTAACTTTTTTAATATCTGATTCCAACTGGAATGGTTTGTAATGTTTGTCGAAAGTGTCAACCACAGCGTGTAGTAATTGGTGTCGTTTTTTCTCATAGGTTTTATCGAATGGCAAATAATCTTAGGTGAGTTTTGGTTATTATTATTTTTAAATTTGTTACGAAATGAAAACCATTCCTTTTACTTGGATATTCGTAATATGATGATAATATCTTCCCACATTCGCGGTTTCTTCTGATAAGTCTTTGGACTTTGTGAAGTTTGTGGCCCTTCCTTGGATGTCTGATACTTTTAGATGACCCATAATGTCGTGATGAAGTCCCCGATATGTGTTACTAAGATGTTGTTGTTTATTTTAGAGAGCATATTGATGAAGATTGACCGGAGATGGTAAGTAGCTCATCGGTTTTCTTCCAAGACCGTTTCCCTAAAAGCATTAGAGTGCAGTTGAACAGTGCTGCATTGAATCGTCGAATGGGAATAAATCATGAGCGAAAATGGGTGGAGTCAAGTGTTTATATGACAATTGGCCTCAATCAGTTTTAGGACATCCTTCATTTCACTTAAATAATCATCCTCAAGGGGCAATTTTGATCAAATGATCAGATTTCCTTTCAAAGCATAATCGAATGTACTGCAAATAAATATCATTTTTATAACATCTAGTTTCAATCAAATGATCTTATAGGAGATCCACTATGATGAAATCTTCGGACTAGAGTCTCTGAAATAACTGTTGCTATTGTATCCGTCTGATGAAACTACAAAATGAACTCTCAGAAGCTAAAGAGGACGTTCTTTAAGTTATTTGGATGTTATCTTTGTTTTAGATTTAAGCAGAACTATTGAAAGCATTGGTTTCTTGTTTGAGAAGGTAAGAAGTAGAAATATTGTTGATAGTGAATGCATATTATGTGCTTGTGGCAGTAAATGCACTGGGGTGAATGAATACCAATCTTTTGTTGATTTAATATGTGGTCCAGCTTATACTTTCATGAGAAGAGCTTTTGTTAAAGAAACGTTATGATGTATTTTCGCATGTATTAGCTTCAGATATTATTGATGACAGTTTTGTGTCTGACAATGTCATTAGGTGATAGTGAACCTTCTCTGCAATAGATGAGTATTCTAATTGCTGTGTGTTGTATTGGTTACAGGTCAATTGATTTGGAACGAAGTTGGTTTGGCAATTATTTTATCAAGTGGTAAGTTTTTTCCATCCATGATCCATAATTGTTGCGGGACTTTTTACTATTTATAGGTAGCGGGTGGTCAGAAGTAACAGTCGAATTTATTGAATGAAAAAGGTTAGCTTGTCTGTCGATTATGATGGATTTACATAAAACATCTATGAATGTATCTATCTAAAATTATGTCTTTAGATATAGACGTCTATGGATTAATATAGGTTTGATTGAGCTTTATTGTTGAATGAGCATGAGTGATGTCAAAAACTTTACCCTTTTGGTTTTATAAATAAGAGCTAAAATAAAGGTACCAAATGCATTTCGGTTTAAAGTAATTACAAAAAATGTCATTAGCATTGAACGATCATCAAGATAACAAGAAAAATGAATAGCTAATTAAAGTCTGAAAATTAAGCACTGTCCATAAAAAGGATAAGACAAAATCGGAATTAAATGATAGCTGTGTTATTTTTTAAATATTTTATTGAAAGATATCCAATAATTAGTATATGGACTGTCAAAATTAAAATGGGGAGTGTAATAATGTTATCCTTCAAATTTTAATGTTTACAAGCAACCGATGAATGTCTGTCACTACACTCGGGTTTCTATCAATGAATTTGGTTCAAATTAGTTGCATCTAAGGCACAAAATCAAGCTAACAGTGGTTTTTGACTTCGAGAAATTTTGATGTACAAATAGTTTTATGCAACTGCTTTGTGATGATTACCCTTGGCTGTCATAGTTTCTATGATGTAACTTTTTTAATATCTGATTCCAACTTGAATGGTTTGTAATGTTTGTTGAAAGTGTCAATCACAGCGTGTAGTAATTAGTGACGTTTTTTCTCTTCTAGGTTTTATCGAATGGCAAATAATCTTAGGTGAGTTTTTGGTTATTATTATTATTTTTAAAACCAGTCCTTTTTACTTGGATATCCGTATTATGATGATAATGTCTTCCCACATTCGCGGTTTCTTCTGATAAGTCTTTGGACTTTGTGAAGTTTGTGGCCCTTCCTTGGATGTCTGATACTTTTAGATGACCCATAATGTCGTGTTGAAGTCCCCGATATGTGTTACTAAGATGTTTGTTGTTTATTTTAGAGAACTTATTGATGAAGATTGCGAGGAGATTGTAAGTAGCTGATCAGTTTTCTTCTAAGACAGTTTCCCTAAAAGCATTAGTGTAGTTGAACAGTGCTGCATTGAATCGTCGAATGGGAATAAATCATGAGCTAAAAATGGGTGGAGTCACGTGTTTATATGACAATTGGCCTCAATCATTTTTAGGACATCCCTTCATTTCGTTTACATGATCAGATTTCCATTCAAGTGCTTCAATTTTTGTACATATTGCTAAAATATTATTGAACTACACATTAATTTATTATGATGAGTTTTGGGAATCTCTCTGACTCAGTGATCGACAAAAGATTATGGTCTGATTTGTTTCTTTCCGTTGTGATAAATTCTCGGTGATTATGTTACACAAATTGTCATTGCTATTGGTCTTTTTGTAGGTGGATCACGTTCGAGTAAGTTTTTGGAATGTGAATTCTAATTCTGTTTGTTCTCAAGCGCCTGTTGTGTTTGGCATGGGCCTCCAATATCTATTTTGATTTGACATGCAATAATTCCTACAAAATTAATTGATTGAAAATATCGTCCTCGAAATTATATTAATACTGCAATAGTTTATTTTTAAGATAGGCCAATAGAATGCCTCTAAGGAGAATTCAAAATAAATATAAATTTGAGAATATCTAAAAAATGAATTTATTTATTTGGAATGAGTGGACAGCCAGGAATTTTCTCGTTCCAAACAAAGAAATTCATTTTGTTTATTTACTTCCAAGTTTCTTTTTGTATTCTCAATAGCGACATTCTGTTGGAAAGTCCATTGGTCCTGATTTGAGTACACCCTTGCAATCGATGTCAAGGCCAAGTCACCAGCCAAAGATTAATTGAATCACATCCAAGAAACGTGGCATAAATAAAAGAATTGTGTGGTAATGATCAGATGGTATAATTTGTGTCTGAAAACTGGCTTTAAGAAGACAAGATTTCAAAAGAACTGCACGAATTGATTATTAAATGGGTTTAATAAATATGATGTAATTTTGGCATGTATTATCTGACTATTGTTGAGAATTTTTATATCTGATGGCGGCATAAAGTGATAGTGGACATTTTCTTCAATAATTCAAATTAATACCGTTTGTGTTTATTGGTTATAGGTCTCGTGACGTTGAACAAAATTGGTTTGGCGAACATTTAAGTTGGTAAGTTTTTCTGTCTCTAATACGTATCTCTTTAGGTGACTATTTGGTTCTTTCATTGTGACCACGGCTACTACAGATAGCCATAGTCGGGACATTTTTGTATACAATAAAGATAATGGCATTTCTGCTTCTTGGCAATACTTTGACTAATGTTCTTCCGTGTTTCAACTGACACCCTTGATGTCACTGTTTTTCTGATTTGATGAAATTCGATGCTATTGCTGTTATGTCTTGTCTACATTTGCATCTGATTCTAAAACTTATTTTTATTTTAGAGAATAAATTTGACACAAAATGGTAAGTGGATCATAATTTTATCAAAGTGTCCAAATAAAAATAAATATCAAACCGAATTTAGGTGTTACTGGCTTCCGTACCGTTATTGCAGCAAGAGTTAAATTGGAACCGACCATCTCCAGATTGAGGTACCAAATCCCACACCAAATTAAAGTAGAGATCAAAATAGCAGTCCAACTCGAATAGTTTGCTGTGAGTATAAGAATGAATGTTTCTAATCAGCTATTCTTTGTACAGAGCACTGGACTCAATCCATAATTGTCCGGCTCTAATCTGATTTGATGTTGGAGAAAAGGAAGTTAGTAGCGCCTAAATTTGGTGTGTAGTTATACCTCAGTGGGCATAACAGTAATGATTGGTCATTAGTTGTTAAATCACTAGAGGTGACATGAAAATAAAGTCATTCTTTCCAGATCACATTGATTCGATATGTGATCCATCTTGTCTTCATAACATTTGTCTAATTGCATTCTTCATGCTGATAATATTTTCCCAATTGCGCTGGTTTCTTCTGATGAGTCTTTGGGCTTAATGAAGTTTGTGGTCCTTCCTTGGATGTCTGCTGGCACTGCGCGATTGCTTACAATGTGTTGTCTCATCGTATCTGGGCATTCATGGATAATGTTTCTTTGTTGCAGGGCTGGGTTTGCTTGTTTGAGAGCAGAGGATTGTTTCTGATGTATGGAAATCAAAATGGTAAGTAATTTGTTTTATCTACGAGTGATAGCAGCTTATGATTGTGACTTGATCAAAGTGTTTGTGCCAAATATAGATGCATTTCTTTTTTTTTCTCTAACTGATGACCTCATGCACCACTCAGCTAGTTCAGTGCTGTCATTTTTTAAAACTCTGATTCTTTGTACCTGCTGTTGTAATTATTTTTGCCATTTATAAAGAAACGCAGATAATCCAAATACTGACTTTTTTATTGTAGGAGTTCTTCAATATTGTTGCAAAGTAAGTTATTGGTGTTTATAACATTTATCTAAAATCGTACTTAAGTTTTCTGGGGGAAATGAATTTATATGTGACGATTTTATTTCCAAAATGGAATATGTTAAAATTACTATTTGTGAGTCTCTGGTGAACTTAGGATTGTCTGAGCCGCCGTCTCTTTCATTATTGTGAATGAGGGGATAAAGGGAGCCTATCTCAAAATAGATTGACCAGACCACTGCACTGAATGAATTTGAATTGTGTTTATTCTTGCAGGTAATCGTTTAGCTGTTGTGGACCTCGTAAAAGAATAACTGAGTAATTGTATTCTCTAATATTCTTCATTGGGAGGTTTGTATACCTTTCTCGTGGGTTTCATTCTCTGTTGAGATGACATTGATTTGTGGGGATATCCGTAGAAATCACAGTGACATTTTCCAATTACCAATGAGAGTTTCCTTACAAATTTATTATTGTAGACATCGTACGTTAATCAATATAGGACCATCGATTATTGCCTAAATCTTAGGGCTTATTGGCTAAACTAGAGAAATCAATATCACTTGTTTTAAAGTATAAAAGTGACATCTATTTTTCCGTTTGGTTTAGATTTAGTCCCGAGTCAAACGTGCTAATTGATTTAGTTTTGAGATTTGCGTTACTTATGAATTTGTATTTTGCATCAAGGTGGGAATTCCCCCCCTTTGATATAATTGTTCATTGAGATATATTTTTTATTTTGGACTAATATGATGGTTTTCATCTTTCGGGGCATATCAACCATGCTGATAAATCTTTTCTGATAACATTTAAGATTGACAATTGAATTGTATCAATATTTGTTTATTCCTACATTTTCTGGTGTTTTTTCTATTTTAGTTGGTGTCATGGTCTCTACATGTGCTTGTGTCGATGTATTTGAGACCACAACTTATCTTGGAACTTGAATAATGATGCTATTTGCGCCTGTTATAACCAATCAGTATGCTGAAATGTTGTTAAATAAACTTTCGTTTATTATTTATTGTCTTCTTTATGGCCAACATTTGGGTCGAACTTTATTAATTACTCAAAAGAAAAGTACTTGACATCGGGACCGGGATTTATCGACACCAAAATGTGTTTATAATTTTTTCAAATATTTAATTGGCCCATAATTTAAAAATGCAAATCATGGCTAAATCCAATCCGATTTGTTTAAAGAATTACTGGAAACAAATGCGCTAAAAACGAGGAAGAATCGCTCAAATCTGCAGCCATGTCTGAAGATTGTATCAATTTTTCAGTATGCAGGCCTGATTTTTTTTTCCCCGACATTGGGGTGAAAATCATTTTCAGAAAATATTGGTGAATAATTATGGTTGAAAAATAGCCTAAGGCGTTGTTTTTGTCTTTGTTAAAAACGACCGTCTTTCTGTTCAGAACTTGCTTTGACTGAAAAGCTAGAGCTTGCAAAATGATTTGTTTAGAATTTATATTTTGGTTTCATAATTTTTTTATGCAATGTTTAGGTATTTCTACAAAATATCCCCGGTGTCTCAGAAAACACGTAATGTATTGTTACTACCTAAAATGAAAGATCAGGATTCGCATTTTTGATCCGGTTGTTCTAAAATGTAATAAAATCAGTAGGTCATACATAGGGAAGTATGGGTGGACGTTCTGAAACAGATACTCATCGCCTACTGAGCAATATAAATGTTCGTATATTTCATATCATAGCAGCACAAAAGAGAGGAACATCGATGCATAAGAAGAGAAAAAGTTGAAGATCTGAGTTTTCTTAAAAAGATGCTAAATATTTAACTGTGTTGCCATTCAGGCGGTTTTTAATTTTATTCCGAAGCATGCAAAATGTCATTACAAAAAGGGGGAAGTTTTGTGAGTGGCAGCTCTTTAAGCTATATTTTTATTTCTCATTAACGGAAATAATTATGCAAAACAGAAAAAGATTGAGTGACAAGCACAAAGGCAGCGGCAAATAAAAAAAACGTTAAAAACAAATTCAATTAATATTGTTAAAAACAGACCTTGAACCAAGGAACATAACCCTGCCACACAGAGACATATTATATCCAAATACTAATATGTTTAAGATAATAATGAAAAAACAGGAATACTTTGATAAAAATATACTACTTATTCATACTACTCGCAAATAATAGCCCAGGACAGCATTTCGGCCTTGTCAGTATTGGTAAATTTATGCGTTCAAACCTAGCCAGTTGTTCTGTTTTTTTTACCTCCGAATATAAATGTCATAAAACTATTGTGGGGAGGGTGTCAGGTTCAAGTTAAGGGGTTTTCACAATTTCATAGATTTAAATAACCAATGGCCAGATAAAGAGGTTTCTTGCCCTTGTATGATTGGTACAATATTGTTGTTTACCAAGAAAAACAGTGAGCTACTCATTCTTATCCCATTTGAAAGGGTGATTTTAAAAATGAGGCTAGATTTTATCCGCCTAGGAGCGAGACTGCTACATACAGCGCTATAAATGTCACCATCATAGGAACATCGCATTAGGTTTGCCATGGAGAAAATATAGCTGCATAGAGTGTCTACTCAAACATTTCCCGTGCTCACGACCACAGAGTAAATATAGCTACACAGAGTATCCACTCAAACATTTCCAGTGCTCACGACCACAGAGTACATATAGCTACATAGAGTATCTACTCAAACATTTCCAGTGCTCACAATATGCCTACATAGAGTATCCACTCAAACATTTCCAGTGCTCACAACCACAGAGTAAATATGCCTACATAGAGTATCCACTCAAACATTTTGAATGTGTGCACCGGTGATTTTACAACTACTGACTGATATTGATTGTAGAATTCAAATTTATAATTATTTTCTTGCTAAAATTTTGTCTTGATATATTTCGGGTTGGGTTCCTTTTATGCGACACGTAAGAAAAAGTAGTATGCAGAGTAGTATATGTTACTCTATGATATTTGCTATCGTGATACGAAATTCAGTTTGCATCGACAGCTCCTGAAATGACCGGATGTGTAATTCTGATCTGTTTTGTTAATTTCAGTGGCAGAGAAGGTGAGCCAACTGGCTGGCTTCCAATTGGCTGAAAACGTGGAGCAACAACTACGAAGTGATTGGACCAAAGACCGTTGATTGATGACGTAGAACAGAATCAGGCCACTGACGAAGAACCACTAAGAACATTTATATTTCTACTTTTAAAAGATTTGTTTTTGTTTAATTCCGTGCAAACTCAAAACGCAAACATTTTAATTTGATTTGTAAATGAAGGTCGGCTTGTTGTGTATAGCAAGCTGCAAAGCGTCGCTGTGAAATGTTCGATTCGTAGATTGCTTGCCAGCCGAGCTGTTCATGGAGCTAGCCTCTCGGTGTTCACAGTGATGGGATGGGTGACAATTCGCTCTCCTGACGAAACCGCTTCTGTTCATTAGAATGTACGGAAATCTTTGTGCGGAATTTTTGTGTCACGTGACGAGGACGACCCTCTGAAAAATAGAGCAAACTGAATATTCTTTACAACAAAATAAACGATCTGAGGTCAAATTGCCCCCTCCCCTGGCTGTGAGCAGCGGTGATCGTGTTAGGTGTGACTGCCAGTGAGGCTATTTGGGGTACACTCAACATACATTCCAGAGGGATCCATCGGTTGGTTTACTTACGGTATCCCCTAGTTCTGTGGGACCTATGCTTTGATGGTTGCCGCACATTGTAAGAGCTGCCGCTTCTCAGGGACATAATCATGATTGGCATTGTTTAAATGTATTGCAATAATCTTCCAGCTGAGGGTGGCATGAGATTTTTATTGACTATTTTCCATTTTATTGTACTGCTGTATATCGATATAATGACTTTTTCAAAGGGTGTTTCTACATACGTAGAGGGTTCACGTTCATTAATACATTTTATTCTTAAATTGATTAAAGAAACAATATTAATAGTCAAAGAAACGCCGCTAACGAGAAATTTGTGACATATATGTGTTTCTATCTAATGAATGTTATTGTTAGCTATTAAAAATGTCTTCTAATACATATTGCAAATGTTGGAAAGCCTGTTTCCTTATTAAAGGGCACTCCACTCACGCTGCCAAAGCAGGGCCTGGCCATTTGATATGTTAGGAGCACTAATAAAAAACAGAAATGCTTTGATAAAATATACTACTTATTCATACTACTTGTAAGTGATATCCCAGGACAGAAAGTGAAGGAAAACAAGCCAGCATCTTGAAGTGCAAAAAAATAAATGATAAATTTCTCGGTAGGGGCTTGCCCAGGGCTGTACATGGATCCTCATGTCACGTTTCTCTGGTGTACACCTGTGAACAATATTTGCTAACAGCGCAACAATTAGCTGAGTTTCAGAACCTTTTATCCAGAATCTCATTGCAGATGATGCAAATGACTGTAATTTTAATACAGGGCCACTTTTCCGCAGACGTTTGTAGCTAATCTGATATTCATA
>JAUYWI010110916.1:0-10919 GCA_034780595.1 Parotoplana pacifica
GCTCGGACAGAGCGCCAGATGTCAGTCTGGATCTTCAATTGGAGTACTGGTTGGAAGGAAGTTATCGCAAGTTCAATCTGAAAGCGGCCTATCGCGGTGTGAATGTTGGTCTGTGTTCCGGTTCCTCTACAGCTGCTGCTAGTACGGGAGCTCCTTTGGGCCCTGGAGACACGACGTTGCTTTCAATGGTTCTGTTGAGCAAAGAGAAGAAGCAGAAAAGTAGGATGGCCATTAGTTTAGACAAAAAATGATCAGCTATTTGCTTATTCCCATTTACTTTCAATGTGCATTCTTCAAACTGAAATATTGATAATACCTCATCTTTTGTGACCTTTGCTAAAATTTTGCATAGACGTCCTCGAAGGGGGGGGGGGTGGCTCCAAACTTTCCGTGTGTCGGTTTTTTCGGAATTTGATACACAAGCACCTACCCTGGAAAAATTCATCGACAATTTCTTTAAATATAGGAACCGATCACGTCCAAAAATTGAACTTTGTCCGATTGACATCAAATTTTTGTGTGTGTAGGTCCACCATGGACTCATTAATACAAATCCACAGAAAAGTGAAAACTGATTGATTATTCAATTTTTTTTATTTTAGTCAAAAAATCAATATGAAATATGTAATTGAAAATATCTTGTTCAAATTTAAGATCTACAATTTAGGAAGGTATTAAAAAGTAGATTCCTCGTTTTTCTGGTTGATGTCTATGTCAGGTCTGTTTTCCAAAGTGAATTTTATGACAATGAATATATTTACATGAATTTCTGTATGAAAAAATGTTGCAAATTTACTTTTTCTTAGCTGGGTTTATCTTTTGTTTTTTTTAAAGGAAAATAATTAATCTTTGTTTTCTAAACATAAAAGTGGATAATATTTGATTGCAACGAATAATTGCAGCAGATGTCTTTTTTTTCAAATGATTAATGAACGTTTGCAAGTTACTTTGGGAGAAATGCATTTTCACAATTAAATCGTTTGCTCATGTAGTGTCATTTTCTTGACTTTGACAAGTGGGTGTATGTTTTATTAAAATGGAGACATTAATTTACTAGAAAAAATGTTAAACGGATTGTTTTATTATAATACAATGTTTTAGAATAACAAAAATAGCTACTTTAACGTTAATTGATAGAAATAGAAGGCAAAATGTTTTTGTAGTTAAATATTTATTGTATTAACTTGAATAAAACGAAATTGTTAAATTTCTATCAATAAAATCTCAACCAATTATTGTTAAAACTGCCAATATTAATTTCAATTGAAACTCCAATGTGCTGTTTGGGGAATTGAGCATTATACAGAATGGCAATAGTTGTTGTATATGTTACCTTGTAATGGAATAGAGGATACAATACATAATCTATCTCATTGATGTTATTAACAAATAAAACGACAGTATTAATTAATTTATTGTAGTAATGAGGATCGGAAAGAAACCAAAAGACGGCGAAAACAGAAGAGAATTTGTAGAAGGTATAAGTCGGCTGATTTGCACCAGTAAAAGTCAAGGAGGACCAATGAAAGGCAAGTTCTTTAAATATCATTGACGATAAATAATGATTTTATATAGACCAATCAGAATTCTTAGTTAAGGATCACTAAGAGAACAGGACCACCAGTCCATTACCTGTGTTTTCAAGTCACTTAATTGTACCAGAAATATACTGAAACGATTTTCTTACTTAGAACTGCCCCCGTTGTCAATTGTCAGCTGCCCAATTTGTCAGCTGACATTCAAACGGGATAGTCAGTATCCGAAACTATGTGTGCACGTACATTCTGTGTGCATAAACAGTGAGGTTCAGTTTCGGTTACTATTGTTAATAGTAAAAATTCTATGCTTTTTCTACCAATCGAATTTATGAAGAACTAAAAGTAGATAAATGTTTATCTAAAATTGAAATATCATGTTAGAAATGAAATTGAAATGTATTACAACATAGTGTACGAGTACCATATGGGCGTACGAGTACCATACGAGTACCATATACAAATATTTAAAATGTGTTTTTGAGGATTTATCAATTTTAATTGTAGATGTTTTTATTATTATTATTTTCTGACTACTTCGCTTTCTCTCCATCTTATGTTTGTGTTTTTAATTGCTTTTATTTCAGTTATTATCGATGGTGTCGAATGGTCAGGAACGAAATTTTTCCAAATATCCCCTTTTTGGAGAACACACGTCAAATTGTTTCCCTTGGCCACATTTTCGTCATTTCCGTACAAATAATATCCGCTACCCAATTACATACTATTAATATATAGATTTAGTTTTTCTGTTCAAAAATGAGTAGGTGTACCTTTACAGTTTTTTGTTAGAAAATTCGCTACTGCATTTTCATTGCAATTATTTAGGTAAATAATTTGAATGCTAATTTGCGCCATATTTTTAAATCACAAAGAATTAATAATTGTTTTAGATAATTAGATTGTGTTTGCCTAACCGTAAATCTAATATTATTTTGTTTTAATTAATTGAATGTTCTACATATATTATATTATTTTGATGCATTCGTTCAGAGTTATTTGTTTGAATTTTTCCTTTATTTTTTATCTAAATGATAGTAATTTATTGGCAGAAGTGTAACTGTATTATAAATATTGTTTTGCTGTATAAATTGGCAGTTGATAATCAAAGTTGTTTTGTTTAATCAATTTATGTAAATAAAATTATATTTATTTATTTAATGAAACTGATAAATCTGTATTACAAACAAGGTGATAATTAAATTATGTACAGTGAACTGCGAACAATGTTTTAATGTATTATTTACTTTTATATACTACTATACATATTGCTACATTCAGACGTGCATATATCATTATATTAATTTTAGTTGACTTAATTTTTAATATTGAACAGTTAATGAATGATA
Source organism: Parotoplana pacifica (assembly GCA_034780595.1). Lineage (NCBI taxonomy): Eukaryota > Metazoa > Platyhelminthes > Proseriata > Otoplanidae > Parotoplana > Parotoplana pacifica. The sequence continues at coordinate 2,885 of JAUYWI010110916.1, forward strand.
CCAAATTTGAAAGTTCTGTGGTTAATGATTAAGATAAATTGTTTTAATTTTTTTTAAATAATTTTAAATACATAATTTATAAATGACAAGAATTAATTATAATAAGATTATTTCTGATTTTTATAATGTTATTTTATTCATTAAACCTAAGAACATTTATAAATAGTAATGATATATTTGTGTTTATGATTAACAATTATCTATATTGACAATCTATATCTTACATGGTATTTTAATGCATTTGTCAATGTGTTCTACAATTTTTTGTGGGGCATATTTTATAACATAATATTCCCTGTGTTTAGTGGAAACAATGTTGTGACTATCGGTGCAATAATTATTTTTATCACTATTTTCTTTAACTTTTCTGTATACTTGCCTGACGATTTGAAAACTATGTAGATATCTGTTATTATTTTCTATTATATTTTTTTGCACTTTATTTAAGGTCAAGTTATTAGAATTTACCACATTCATTGTCACCATTATGTTTGACCAAGATTTTTAGATAACATGCATACGAGTACACCACTTAAAAACCGGTATAATTGTATTTAGTCATATAAAATAGTTTGTCATGTTTCAGAGTGAAATTAATGACAAAATGTGAACATAAACGAACACCGTTTGTGATGGTAACTATGAGATCACTGGCGAATATCTAGTATCCAAACTGGATTTTCGCTTCCTATGCTGAAAGGTAGCACCTCACAAGAATACCTACCTTATCCGATGATTCTGAAAAATGAATGACCAAAATTGACCAAATGTATTCTTTTAAATAAAACACAACCACTAGGACATAATATGTAGTTAGCAAATATATTGTAATTAAATTGTTTGGTATTGTGGACCGAGTACAACCTGACATAATTCTAATTTACTCCCCTTCCATGCTTACCATAAACCGATGGTATTTAAATTTGGTACATAAGTATCTTGTAAAGATCGATTAGGGGATTGCTAAGGGCCGATGACGTCCAAAAATTGACTTCAAATTTATTGTGTACTGTTCAAATAATTGATTATCGTCTTTTGGCCATTTTTTCTTATTGACTCAAACGTTATTCATTGACTTACAGATATTCAAAGAAGAAACGAAACGAAGGGGCATTTTTACCGATCTTTCAACCTCAACAAGAGGCCATAATCATGTTGAGGCTGAATGCACTAGAATTTTAAGTTAAATAAATTTTGTCTGTTTGTGGGTTTATTTTTCTTATTTGATGGATGACCATTACTATCTGTTTTCTTTCAAAGGGGATTTTTGCTTTTAGCTAATGTAGCCAGGGGGTTATCTAAAAGAATCTTTTAGGTTAATTTAAACACGTTTACTTATAGTAACATTTAATTCAAATTATTCGGATATTTATTGACCTACCTCGGTGTCAATATTTTTTGCTTTATCAGCGTATTATCAACTCGTTGACACAATACCCAAATCTAGTTGTTGCTAGGTATTTAATTCATGCATTTAAAAGCGCTTTATAATTATATAAATATTAAACATGAATCTTTTGTGTTAAATTACAACAAGTATTGCATTTTAGAGAAAATGACGATTAAAAAAAATTTCCGAGTAGATAGAGGTTAATTCCTACAATAGACACAACTGACAGAATTTGGACAGTACTGAATTGATAATTAAATGTGTTCCATAACTTAGCTCAATATATTTTTGGACAAAATAACAGTTTATTGGCAATTCGTATTTACATTATTAACTTGTGACAGTTGATGCTTTATCTCTAGGAATTAAGTTGTGTCTATTTTAAATCTCGAGTATTCCTTCTCTAAGCTTTATCTTGTGCACAAAAATTATTTTTAACATTTAGTACAAATTGCTACTCAAAACTAGTTTTAAAACTTTATAATTCTATCCAATTGAATGCTAAATTTAATATTTATAAACTAGTTTTGTGATATCTACCCGTACAACTGAATTCAATGTATTGTATTTTCAACCTTAACAGAGTTCGACGACGTGCATAGGGCACTCCTTCTTTTATAACAATTTAATTATAAATTTTATAAAATAATGAATATGTCTAAAACTGGCAACATTGTTCTATTTATTTCTAGTTAATTAATGGTATGTTACATTTTTTGTGCCTTTTGTTTACTGTTAAACACTACGAATTATAATCTAGAAAATTTTATGTACAATGATGTTAATTTTTGAAGGAAATGTTACTCTAACGTACTAAAGCTCTTGATATATTGTATGTATACATACATGCTTAATTTTCAAAGTAGTTTTTGTGAAAGTGAAGCTGAAGTTACTATTTTTTTAGAAGATGAACATTATTAAGACATATATTATGTATAGAGAGATATACCTAGCGTCTCTATACGCATAATTTGTAGAACAAATAAATTTAAATTTAACATACGACAGCCGGTACATGCTTATTTTTCCACTGTCTATTGAATATTTTTGTTTGCAAATGAACTTGTTTTCATTATCAAAGTGCATGTTTTTAATTACTTGAATGATTAATTGTTTCACTTCAGTTATTTCATTAGCGTGTTCATGATGCAAAAATGTTTACTTATTGTGAAAATAAAATAGAAAACGAATAGCAACATTTTTTGGAAATATATGTTATTAAGAACCCCGATCAGTAGATTACTATAAAATCTTTAAACTAATTATATATTTGCATCATTGGAATATTGTACATTTTAATATTTTATTAGTTTTATATTTTTTGAACAGTATTATGCAAAGCATTTATGAATAATAATTATAGGTATTTAATAGAAAATATGCAACTTTATTTTTGTTTAGATTTAGACAACGAAAATTGATGTAATTAGAACAGTATTCACCCATTTTTTATAAGTTGCTTTCACTTTCTCGCAATCAACAGTGGTGGTTCATGAAAATATAAATGACTACTATTATACTATGAATAAATTGATTTCATAATTACGACTTACTTTTCATTATGATTGGCAAATTATCAAGGGAAGGATATGTTAGGTTTTCGTAAAAACATATCAAAAAATGAATGCAGCTAGTATATAAAAATTTTATGTAAGCCTCGGTAAATAATTCATGTTATGAAATATTAACAAAAAATAAAGGTTATTGCATTTACATATTTTTTGGGCACCTTGTAATCCCAAAGCGCTTGGTAGTATAGCCTTCAATGGTGTACAATTATTGGTTACCAATTATGTTTTTTAAATCAATTTATTTTAGAAAAACTACAAGATTTACTATTTCAACTATGTGCATATTCGGTATTCTAGTAAGTGGGGTTCATAGGACTCGTTTTTCCGAGGTCAAAATTAGCCAGCCGGTCTACCAAAAATAACGTTCCGAGATTCTTAAATTAGTCAAGCAAAGGGAGCCAAAAATTCCCATTCAGTATGTAGCCAAATTTGATAGGTCAGGTATGATTTTAGGGGGCGGAGAGGCAATTTGGAAGGAATAATTTAAGAAGTTTAACCGAAAATGTTTATTCATGCAAACCTATAAGTTTCTAGCAGTTGCATTATTTTGCCTGAAAAAAAACCATACCATCTACAATTTCTTGCTCATATTCATTTGAAATTGATTAACTATAGTGTATAAAAGAAAAATCTAAGTTCAGATTCAATACAGATGGTTAAATAAGAATTAAGGAGACCAGGCCATTTAAAAGTTAATATATATTCACATTATAAGTTTTAAAATTTAAGGAATATAAAACTTTCATTTTATCGATGTCACCTTAGTGTACAATTAAATCGATCCGACTTTGATTCCTTTGCTACAATTGGCTTGAAAATTCCAATAATCCTGAATGTGTAAACAATTTGGGCGGGCATGATGCTATCACATGACTCCGTGCCAAAACAAGATTTTTAGAAGTCGTAGTAACTTCCATGTTCAATAAAAAAAGGAGATATTTGTCAGTCATTTTATTTTTGTTAACAAAACAAAATATGTAGATGGGTAGGTACATATATATTTACAGGATAATTATACAAAGACTACGCTAAAATACTAATTAATGTGTATTACCCTTTTCAAGTATAGGCGTCCAAACCGATTAAACTGAAAATTTATGACTTCCTAAAATTTACTTGTGAACCCTTTTTTGTCAGACCACCCTAAGGGCACGGGTGGTAACTTACCCTACCAAATATTTGAAGTCTACTTTTTTTAAATGTCAATCCTGAAATCAAAATACACAAAAAATATATGGCTCATATTTGGGATTTATATTATAAATTCTTCAATATAAAATATTGATTTTTGTCCGCAGAGTGCAATCTGAGAGCCAAGCAAAATTGTTTTAAAAAAGGTTCCAGCAGATAGATTTTTTATAACTAATAGCCAAAAAGATGCGTCATAATTTCCATAGTAACTGTAGAAAATTTCATTAAAAACTAGCTCGAAACAAAAATTACGGACATGTTGTTTCAAGAATTGTCTATAATATAGGATTTTCATATATTTGATAGGAAAAGGGAAAATCTAATTTCCTAATAATATATGAAAAGTTTATTGAAATGACATCCTATTTAGCATAGTTATTCTTTATCTGGTATGTTATAAGTGTGCCAAGTAAAAAGATTATAGCTTTATACAAAGTTGAAAATGGATGTCCACTGCCTTTGGGACTGGTCCCGGCCAATGCATTAAAATTTTCTTAATTTCAATGTTAGGTCAGGAAATCATTCTAAAACCACTAGGAATGAATAACATAGAAACTAATTATAAGTTATTTTAAACCAAATAGAGCCAATATAATATATTATGAAGAAAATCACTTTAAAAAATCAATTTTATGGACCTCATAGACCAGCAACTAAAAATGTGAAACATACAATTTTCTAATACATTTCTGATATCTTCCTAATTTTAAATTTGAGTAAGATGGAATGTTTCGTTTGGATTTTAGAATCATTTAAAAGAAAATGGGCAAAGTATCGATTTTTTGCCCCACACAATTCGATTTTTTTAAAAAAAAGTTATGTATTTGTAGTACTGAGTACCTAGTGCCTCTTGAACCCACATACAAATTTCAAGTCAATACCCTAGAACAGATTTTAATTTTTGGACCGGATGATGTCATCAGCCCCTAGATCGACCCTATTATTAGATTTTTTTAAGTATCCGTGTACCAAAGGGGTGGGGGGTAGTATTACCTCCCATTTTAAATCTACTGCCTTTGTCATACGCATACCTTCCGAAGGTTATGATAGTATAACTAACATAAAAATAAATAACAATAGAAAATATGTATAGGCCTCAAATTGTAATTATAGATTTAATTTCTAACCATACAAATAAATTTGATATTTTTAGTTTATCAACTCTTCACATCTATTTCATATATAAATAATTATTATTATAACCGATTTCTTTCCCAGAAATTAATAGATATTTATTTCTACATTGAATATACCAATTTACATGCAATTTTGTAAAAAAAATTCCTACAAAGTTCACCAACATATTACTTGGCCCAAAAAGTAATGCTCAAAGTTTTTAGATTTGAAATATTAATATTGCAACTAAATAAATATAGTATCAATATAAATGATTGATGGATAAAATAGACTGGGTTCCTATTTTACCGAAACTACCTACTCTGTCCTGAATTTTATTGGCTCTCAAGTTACACCTTTGCAACATGCAATAAAATCAATCGTTGTCTAATGTCCAAAAGTGAGTTCTTGATATGTTGTAATAAATTATTTTTTGATTTCAAAGCAATGAAATTATTTGAAACATAACCGAGTACTATTAAAATACGCCATTTTAAATGGATAAAAATTTTACGGCGGTTTAAAAATACCTAGTGACCTTTTTAAAGAATAAAAAAATTTAAATACTTTGTGTTTACACAATATTATTGTAAATTTTAGAGCAATTAATTTGACTAAACCTTCTGGCTACAAATGTGAGCACAGAAATACATTCGAATTTATCTAAGTTATTGCTAATTTCAAATCACATATAGACGTCTGGTTTTAAATTATCAAAATATTTGCTTATTCATACAAAATAATTAACGTTTGTCAAACTGCTAGACATTTTTTGGAGCCTGAAGATTACTTGTGAATACATATAATTCAAGGAGGGTATTGAGCTTGATTAGATGGAGAGCCCCAGTAACTCCAGGTAAAAAACTGTGAACCCGTGGTTAGCATAGAGGAAAGCAATGAAGGTGTTCCAATTTCTACAGTTCCTATCATGGGATCAAATGGGATGTCTGCTGGCACTTCCACCCAATCTGGATTTCCAACAGAACCCAAAGGACTGTTCCAGGATTCTTCAGACGATTCCATTTCACCAGTAAAATCAGCATCGAAAATGTTATTACTAGGCAACCGATAAGAAAGCGTGTGAAGTGAAAGCGATCTATAATAAACAAAAAACTTTTTTTAAATATAAAAATAAAACAAAAACCACTTTATTTATTTATTTGAAACTAATATTGTTGAAGCGGAGCTTTCGAACAACTTGGTTTATAAGCAAGGCAATAGTAAACTAAAATAAATATGAGAGACAACCAGTGGGAAGCTAAAGTTACATAATGTTACCTAATGTTTAAAGAATGGATATATTAGCTAGAGAAGAGTATATAAAGAAACCATTATTTAAATTCAGAGAGTTTTGATTACGTTTAATAAAAGCAGACTCTAAAACACGCCTAATTTTCAGATCACTACATTTATATAGCAATAGAATGACCAGTGTTCATGACATGAGCAGCAAGCTCATTGTGTGGATTGCATTTAAGAATAGAAGCTTTGTGCTCTTTAACACAAGTAGAAAGGTCACGACCTGATTCACCTATATACAATTTATTCTAATTAGAACAATCAATTTTGTTCAAATAAATACTAATTGGAACTCTTTTTTTCTTTATATATACATACACTTGATTTTAACTGTGTTGCAACCTATTCTGTAAAAAACATTAACTTCATGCTAATCCTGTACTGACCAAGCTTGACTGATCATCTCATTATGCTTCAGCTTGGGTGTAAAACAAGATGCACATGATTACATAGTTTGATTTTATCTTGAAAGGATGTTGTTTTTATGTTGAAGCTATATATTTACACATCTTTTGGGTAAATTACATTCATTATTATGATGTTAGCACTGTCAAAGGCTTGATAGATATTATTTTTCTTATTTCCAATGTTTGTTGCAGTAAAGATATTATTCTACATATAATAATTCTTAACATTCACTTTATATCTTGCTCTGACAATGTTGTACTAAACGAAACTATTGTTTTTAACATTAAAAAAATTAATAAGTTCATCACATGTATCTACCCGCATCCAATCAAGAACCTTACCAACAGATTATATTAAACATAATTGAATACAATGCAATATACGTAGTTTACTAAAAGGGAATTTGCTTATTTTATTTATTGATAAAAATGTAGACTAAAGCAGATATTGCTTCCGGGTGATCATGTCTTTATTCCAACATTCAATATCCAAGGTAAAACAACCTTGTAGCATTTAAATAGAGATAAGTTAGTTCTTTTGGCAGTGTAAAATATAATCAAATATTACTTTGTGAAAGTTAAAGAAAAGTAAGTAAGAATATGCAATGCGCACAACCAAATCATTTGAATAAGTGCAGCGACTCATTGCAAATTTGGCATTCCCTTTAAATATAAAAATACAGACAAACAAAAATAAAAATTATTTCTTTGTCGGATTCCTGCCTAAACTTGAGTCATAGATATCAGGCACACACTGTAACAGGGGACTGCCACTAACTTTATGGCTGGATTTTAAAACTATTTTTTTATATCTCTGAAACATCTGAATCAATTGCTTTGAAATTTAGAACATTGATTTAAACTTACGATAGAAACAATTTTTTAAAATTTGAAGGTCACGTGACCTTAGGTTTGGACAAGCTTAAAGGGCCGAAACATCAATTTGAAAATGTTTAGGGCTGGTATCCCCAAGTGCATGATCCAATGGATCAAACAGTTCCTGTACGACAGGAAAGCAAGAGTACGCGTCCATAACAAACATAGCAAGTTCCACCTGTTCA
>JAUYWI010110927.1:0-10916 GCA_034780595.1 Parotoplana pacifica
CGTGAGAAGCCCCCTACGACCAGAAATGAACTGATTGCGTCCATCATTCGAATTTGGAACCACATCATTACACCAGACGAATTGCATAAGTTGATAGACTCGATGCCTCGAAGGATTGAGGCAGTGATAAAATCCAAGGGATATCCCACCAAATACTAACAGTTTCGCATTTTTATATCAAATTCATCCGAATTCTATTTGTATTCCATGTTAATGTTAGTACTAATATTGATCAAATGTACATAATAGTCCAAAAAAGTACTTTTCACTTAAAATCATATGGTGTCCTTAAGATTATGGCCACAGTTGTACGTATGCTGGATTTTCCTTGTACAGCCAAAAAAGACTGACACATACCATCGCAATTAAATTCTGTCACCCTTTCAATCTCAATACCATTTAGACACACCTTCTTTTCTGGTAGGGGTTTACTAATAGACATAACTTTCATTTTCTTAATGGACATATTGATGACCATATACTAGTTTTTAGTTATTAGAAAGAGATCATCAGTATGGTCACTGTGAACTATTTTTTCTTCAATATATATAACAACTGTCATTTTAGATTAAAAACATCTATTACAAATTGAAAAATATAGGAAATCATTCTAGCTTGAATTCTTCATTTATAACGATATTGTCAGTCGATATTTTTTTTCTAATTTTCAAATAGTTATCTATATACATATCATGGCAAAGCGATCATTTGATGAATCTACAATATAAAATATAATCCGTAAAAACAAAATACCAGTCTGGTCCGTTATTTCACTCTGATAGAAAAACAGTCTACAGGCAGTTTTATTGAGAAAAACAGCTACCAGTACGATATTTTAAAATAAAAAATACAGCCACTAGATAGTTAATTTACGAAAAATAATAGCTTCCAATGCGTTATTATACCAAGAAAACACGGCTCCATATACAGACTGCTCCTAGAACTTTAATATCAACAGGACACGTTATTAGAGATGTAGGAAGTATATTAGAAAATATTTACAATATACCAAAAATGTGCATCAAAGATCAAGGCTCTACATTCGATGAGTAAAATATGGAAATCTACTTTAAGCAAGAAACTTAAAAGACGTCTTTTTACAGCTACAGTTGAATCTGTCCTTATGTATGGTGCTGAAACATGGACGCTGACAACAAAGCAGATAAACCAAATTGATGGAGTATTTACAAGAATGCTGAGAATAGCTCTCAACATTACATGGCAGGACCATATCACCAATATCGAACTATATGAGGGAATGCCAGATATTGATGGCCTTGATTTATATATTACCATGTAAAGCTGCTGCAGCCAAAAGTTACCACCAGACAAGAACACAATTTAACCTTTGTCCATTCCATTCCCTTTACCCCAATTTTATTGTAAATTTCTAAAGAATTCCCTATCAGAATAATTTAATTTTAAACATCTAACATAGAATCTTGGATAACAATTAGCTATCAAGTATTTCCTGAAAAGAAGTACTGTGTGATCTACCTTATATCTGAATAATTGTTTCACTTCAATATACTTTCATTAGGCTAAGCCTAAACGTCTACTTTTAGAGCAGCTCTTGCAAAAATGGATTCACTTTGTCGAATGTTAAGATTCTTAACTATACAGATAACATACACATGATTATTGATAAACTTTACAAACTGCAATATATCGCCTGCTTACATATGTTATTGCACGGTATTGTAGAGTTAAAAATATGCACATTAGATTTTTTCTTAGTATAATTAAATACAAAATACATATTACGTCATCTATATAAAACAGGATATAAAGAGACCGCATTCTCATCAGGTAGAACCACAAATAGGGAATCCTCTTTAAATTGAGCAGCCAGTCCTTTACAAATTTTGTCTTCGTCTGATGATTCTGCTGAAGTGACAAAGCTAAAGCAGTCTCCACTAAAATATACAAAATATGACTAATAAAAATAAGCAGTTTGATAATGGGAAAATAATGTACAAACAAACTTACATGCCAAAGCATGCATGTAATTGTCTTTGGATACTATTTATGTGATTAGAATACAGTCCATATCTTTTTTACTGCCGACACTAATGATACCAAAACACTGGTATTGATTAATTGGAAAATATAACGATTGATATGATTTATGTTTAGCAAATTTTGATTTATTTAAATTGTTCGTTATTTTACTGTATAAGTACAGATCAGCAAAACTCTACATAGGTCCCATTCCCTCCTTATACCGTGTTTTGACAATGCTCTGCTACACAATTGCAACATTCAAATCACTTGTCCATTTCCAACAGACTAGTAAACTTACTTTGAGTGGTTTGTCCAGTATTGGATAAGCTCCTGATAGTTATCTATCCGCGCTGTTGGAGACTATTGTATTAACACCTCAAAATTAAAAAGCAAATGTTGAGGTTTTGTAAATGGGGCTATTGAATGATGAGCTGCGAAAAAAAGATGCCCTATTTTTATGCCATTCGATAGTTTCCTCTCTTTGGAGACAATAGGACACATTGAGGAGCTTCCCAATGTCCACCGAGTTGAAGTAAGAAATTCACTTCTCTTAGTAAAAGTTTTTATCACAGCACACACTACCTTCTTATGTCCACAACACAGGAATTATTTTTCCCGTAGTTGAAGTGAGGAAGGAAGCGCAGATTTCTAGGAACAGTTGTTTATTTGAGTGTGAAATCGAGTTGTGAAGTTAGATACAAAAACAGCTCCTTATACATATGCTATTACTGAGTAGTGTTAACTTAGTATAATATGTTAGCTTAATGAAACAAATTAGAGGAAGTATACAATACTGTAGTCACCTGGAACACTGTTATTAACATGACTTCAACAGGTTTAATTACAAAATAATATGGCGGCACACACAAGTTGCAGCGGAAAATGGAGTAAACCAAGTGTGCTGTCACAATTATTTTATTCAAAGTAATGAACAACAATCACAAACTTACTGGCGCGAGCGACAGACAACGTGCAAGTCAACGCACTCCCCACCCAAGAACAATGTATACACACATAACGTAGAATAAGAACAAAGGTTAAGATTGTAGGTCCCTCTTGGCCTTTTCCTGCGACTCCCGGTCGTCTATAGACACCTTGTAGAGGACAGCCATCTTCATTTTATTTCTGTCAAGGTATGTAAATATAACCAAATTAAAAGTCTACTGCAGCTAAACAAACCATAACATATTTAAACACATAACTTATGACTATTGCTTATTGGTGCATCGACATTCGATTTTTTTTGGAAATATTCGAACAATCCCAGAATGCTATTATGTATCATTATGTATTATAACACTGTTAATAAATATTATTTTTCCAGATGTAGGTCAAGGATCTTTGCACACCCCAATATAATCCAAGTTTCACATTTTTCATAATTGAATCATACATTTTGCCACTTAATGTATGGAAACTTCGAAGAAAAGTTAGTGGAAATCTGACAGGTATTGCTAAGATTAGTGTTAAGCCATATCCGAATTAAATTTATATTTATTAAACCAGGAAGCCAGAAAAACTTACATCCTTTTTAGTTGTCTTGGGGTTTTGGGGCTGCCCGTGAGAGACTGGGGATGACGGGTCGGCCGCTTCCTCAATTCTCTGTAAATGGTGTCTTCAAATTTACTTACAAGACCTGATGAGGTCCTCAAATCCGAAAAAGGATGGAGATGCATCCGTTAACACATAGAGTAAGTAAGTGGAGACAGAGGTCCAACTCCACAAAAACTATTGCATGCAGTTAATCTTTTTGGGAAATATATACTAATTCAACATCGGAGATTTCAAATCTTGTATTAAATTTGCACTAAAAAATGTTTTCACCAAAATTCGGTTATATGCTACTGATTGGTTGTTACATGTGGAAGTAGTATGTGAAATTAATTATATATTTTTTATCTATTTTAATCTAAATAAGCTTTTTGTTAGTCGCTGTAAAGCGACTTCCACCTGACGTTCGTAGGTCTCTGCTGGTTGATTGGGTAGTTTTCAGGATGATTTCTGAGTGTATGTTATTACATAATATTTAGCTATAGCATTTATATTTAAAAAAATCACAATTATATAGACAATGTTGTACATCTTTATATACAAAAGGGCGGTCTATTTGAATTATATGCATTAATAAATTGTTTCAAACCAAATTTGGTAAGTTACATGAACTTTACTAACAGCATCCAAGTAATCCAGGCAATAGATATTTAGTACTCAAACAAGAAATAAATATGACTTATGAAATTAAATAACATCAGAAGTGTCTTTTTTATTTTGATATAATATTGAAATGCATCAGTCATAATATGATCTTACCTGAGCAAGGGGGTTACAGGGTGGACGTGCCCCCCCCAGAAATTCTAAAAAGGGGAGGGTGTCAAGGAACAAAAGGGGATGGACCAAGAATAAAAAAGGGGATGGGTAGAAAAAATGAAAAAGAAATGAAGGAAGGAAAATAGAGAGGGCGAAAGAAGGAAAAGGGGGAATGGGTAGAAAAAAAGAAAAAGAAGTGAGGGGAAAAGAAAAAGGGGGAGGGGTAGAAAAAAGGGAAGGGAAAGAAACAAGAGGGCGAAAGAAGTGGGAGGGGTAGAAGAAAAAGGAGCAAAAGAAGAAAAATCGGGAGGGGGTAGCAAGCAAAAAAGGAAACCAGAAAAGGGGAGGAAAGAAGCAAAATAGGGAGAGGATAGAAAAAAATGCAGGCGAAGGAAAAAGGGAGGGGGAAAGAAGGAAAAGGGGGAGTAGCAAAATAAGAAAGAAGAAGGGAGGGTAGGAAAGGGGGGAATCCACTGTTTTCCGAAGATATGGTTGTACTCAAGATAAAAAATTTAGCCAGCTTGATTGAAATAAGCATACCTGAGCAAGGGGAAGCAGGGGGGGTAGGGTTAGCCCTAACAGAGCACCAGAGAGTGATCACCTTCTATAATACTTAATTTGATTCAAAAATAAAAATCCCCTTTCAAAATCTGAAGAAGAAATTGGAATGGTTAGTATTAGTTCATATAATATATGCAATTCTTCTGTTAACGGCAACTTTGGCTCTTTGGTACAACTGGAAGTACAATATTCAAATAATTTTTCTATAACAAGTCAAGTAATTTGGGATGTGAATAAAAGGGAATATTCATCATTGCTTCAGTATAAACATTGCGTAGAATGTTGGCTATTACTGTGTATTTCCCACCTGCAATTTCTTCTTCCTAAATTTTGGTTAATTAATTAACAGCCATAGCCATGGAAGTGCAACATTTTTGCTTTTCCACATCCAAAAGCCGTTGATCCTAATCGATACTGTGCTGATTTTTTGCATTTTCCTTTCTTTCTCTTTCTGATCTTATGCTCCAATATCTTCTCATAATTTTTGTATTCAGTCTTTTTATAAATAACAATAAAAAAAACACTGACTGGTATTCATGCAAAATTTCTGTAAAATTGTAGATACATATTAGGTACCATACCTACTAGACATCCAAAAATGATAAGATGATACTTCTATGTAAATAATTGCGGAAACGTCATACCTATTTATTAAATATTATTATATTTTGAAAGAGATCGATACTATTAATAATTTGGATAAAAACTTGCATTTACTCGCTAAGCAACTTGTGGAACCAGGTACCCCAAATAAATTGCTAGTGTGCTTTTACTTTAGGCAATTTACAATATTGTGTTCATAAAATGTCAAGGACCACAGTTTCATCAATCATTATTATTTTGTCTGCCTCTTATCAAAGCCACCAAGCAACAGTACCTGTAAATGACTAATTTATGACTTCGGAGGATGTCCTCTATTTATAAACACATGAATGAACTTGCTGTTCTGAGCAAATCTTTCAAACCTATACAATCACATATTATGTAGGTACCTACTCAGCTTCTGAGAAATATTTTTACACCAAGGAGAGCAGCTTTTGCAAAAGACAAAGAATCAAAAGGATTTTTATGTCATTATAGTTCTAGAAAGTAGAATATGTAGTAAAAAACTTTTTGTGAAACGCTTAAACAAGTAAAAAAATAGCATAATTAGAAAAGGGCAGCATTCGAACTTTTAATCGAATTTTCGATCATAAAAGAACTTATTTCGAAAAAATAAATATTACCAATAAACACTATACTTAACATACTACTATGTGGCTTAGACCGGACAATCCAAAAATATCTAAATATAATTGCAACCCTGTCCTTTATTACAATATACATATATGGCCAAAAGTTTACGGACAGTAACAAAAAAACACGAAAAAGTGATTATTTAAAAATAATCAGTTTTTTTGACAGTTGCAGGACATTTAAAAAAATCATTAATCATACTTTCTAAATATTATCTATTTACTCTCATACACTCATTGTAACTCATTGTCTTTTGGAATTAATAAATTTAGTTTGCTTTGGAACTAATAATCACTTTTTCATATATTTTTGTTACTGTCCGTAAACTTTTGGCCATAGCTGTATGTATACCTATTCACTTGTTTTACATATTTTTGTGCTTATATAATTGTTGTTTATAAAATAGGTAGTAATATCTATAAGATATACAAATACTAAGTACATTTTCTTCTTTTTTTTGCTTTCTTGTAAAGTTTTTGTCAATGGACTTACGTGTTTAAATGTTACGTTTCATGTATTTATAAAAAAGGTTGTCAACAACTTACCTAATATTTTAATTTTATTTCATGAATTTAATTGATCGACTATGCGTTTTGATAATATTGATTTTTCAAGATTTGTTAATTAATTTAGAGAAATATTGGTAGATTTATCGCATCAAGGAGTTGAATAGCTCGTTATTGTTTGCCCCTATATCAGAGATTGATTAAGCGATGGATTTGTTATCTCTCAGAAAAACTTTTGACTATGACAGTTGTTGTTCAGTTACTTCAAGAGCAGGATCAAAAATTAATTTAAAAAGTACCTAATAATAAATTCATTTTCCAAAAAAAGGAACTAGGCTTGATAGTGAATCTCGATAAGGGATAGTCAGGAGTTCAGGACCAGCTTAGAAGGAATGAATCTGTTTTGTCAATCAGTGTCGACAACTTGGACAGTGATTGACCAACCTTAGATCAAATTTTAAAATTAATTTTTGATAATTTTACAAATTATGATTATCTTTGAAAACAATTTCCTTGGAAGTAAAAAGAAGTGTGTCTGTCATTTAATTAATAAATATTTTTTTACTGGATTGAGAAAATGATATGCAGCTGGGTAATGAGCATTCTATTTTATTTATAAAACTATTTTCTCTTCCGTATAAAGATTAATTAACGTAGGGTTGCTTTCTGTACTCCAAAGGTAAACTGCAAAACATAGTTAACAATTGTATCTTATTGTTAACTATTTCATAACAGCAATTATATAAACATATACATTTGCAATTAGATTTATATATTTTTGGACTTAAAGGGACTGTCCGGTCTACAACGCATAGTAGTAAGTACAATGCTTATTGGTAATATTCTTTTATGATCGAAAAATCGATTAAAAGTTGGAATTTTGCCCTTATTTAATTATGGTATTTTTTATTCTTGTTTAAGCGTTTCACAAAGAAATTAGTATCTACTATTATTCTACTTTTAAAACAAACAACTTTAATAATCTCCTAAGCATATGATTATTATTTTCTAAAACTAAAATGACATAAAAAACGCACTTTTAGAGGTCATTTTCTTCTTGATTCTTTCTTTTGCAAAAAGCTGCTACCCTTGGTCTACAAATATTCCTCAGAAGCTGAGTAGGTATCTATAATATTTAATTGTTCACTTGGATAGGTTTGAATGACATCATCGACCCTAGCTCGGACCCATTATAGATTTTTTCATAATAATATCATTTACCTTAAAACAATCCAAGGAACCTATGTACCAAATTTCAGCCCAATCCATCTACGGGAAGATGATATTCTAGGGGGTTATACACCCCCTTTACCAGAGACGTATAGCTCAGAGGTTTATGTACTAGTAAATTTGTTATTTAAATGCAGAAATAGGTGTCAAAATGATCTGTGTGGATATTAATATGAAAGCATAAATTTTTTTCAAATTTATTGATATATTGATGCTGTGCATTTAAAACAGTGAAAACTTAAATTATACGACAATTTCAACAAATTGGACACCTTCTGGACCACCCAAGCCCACGTATATCAGGAAATAACCCTACTTTTCACATACATGTATATAGTTTATTTGCGTAAATATTTTTTTTTCAAAATATGCTCTAAATCAAGTTGCAG
The DNA here is from genome assembly GCA_034780595.1 of Parotoplana pacifica. Lineage (NCBI taxonomy): Eukaryota > Metazoa > Platyhelminthes > Proseriata > Otoplanidae > Parotoplana > Parotoplana pacifica. The sequence continues at coordinate 8,234 of JAUYWI010110927.1, forward strand.
ATATTAGTTGGAGCTTCAAATTAAAAATACAAAAACAGTTTACAAAATATACAATCATAAAGTAAGAAAGCTTCTCACTTTGTTCAAGTGTCTATTTGGTATACACATAAATAACCAGTCTTTTACCGTATACATACATCTTAGACTAATAATTCGCTCCGAGCAATTAATGCTAGATTTCACAAATTTACACACCCAAACAAATCCCAATCAAATTTTTCAGTCAACAGTAGCAGAATATCTAAAAACTACTTCTCCTCTCTCCTAAAAATCCTCGTGCATTGATTGACTTCATTGATTTGTCAAGGTAACTTAAATATATATTGAAATGAAAGTTTCTGCATAAACAATATTTAAAATTTTGCAACAATATTAAATTCAAACTCGATTAAAGGCTGTAAACACATTTAAAAAAATAATATGAATTTCAAACCAATAGATATCGATTTAAAAAAATCAATATTACAACCTAGATAACTATTGTCTTTGGCCATGCTAGCTGGCTCCATAATGCTAGAATTGGATGTTAATAGAAATTTGATTTGCGAAATTCACAATTGTAGTCAATAGCGTTGTCGCAAAATGTATGTAGGTATTTGATGTATTGTTACAAATACATCATAGTTTGATATATATTCCGGGTTTTTAAAAATATTGATTTTTGTAGCTAGGGTGCAACCTGAGAACCAGGCCTTTTTAATAAAAATGTTCTACCATATAGATTTTTCTTGGTTTATATAGTAGTACTTGTTCATCAACTGTAGAAAAAATTTCCTGTAGGATTTAATTTCCTTGTAAAATATGAGTAGATAACTAATCATATTTTAATAGGAAATTTAATTTCATCTTTTTGGAATTCTTTCATATATGGCAAATCTATCTTGCATCTGATGTTAATAGTGTGTCATAACTTTATCAAGTCAGAAATTGAAGTCAACTGGTTGTGGCACAAAACACAGTTGATTAATTAAAAACAATTTTTATGAAATCCAATTTTAGTTACTAAATTCATTTAAAACAACTACAAAATTATCTAGAAACCATTAAAAATCATTTTCAGTCAATTGAGAACCTCCAAACACAAAATAAAATTTAAAAATAAATATAATTAATAAGTATCAATATTGGCAAGACTAATTTCTAAATGTATTTCGTGTTGTTTGGATGTTCTCAATTGAATATTTACTGGGCAGTGTTATCCATATTTGAGACCTAGTTTCTGTCTATTCAGCCTTAACGTTATACGCAGGTTGTATACAGACATTTAATCTACATAAGTTATATGCATAGATGATGTTTAGAATGCCTACATGCTAATCAAAATGTCCAGGGTTCAAATCCTGCTCTGTACTGAGGGGCAAATACCCCGAAACTAGTATACAGATAAATGTTCTGCTAATATTTATATTTACAATTTTAAATGTAATTTCTAAATTCATTTTCAGTCAATTAATTATGCTATAATTTACTTTTGATTAAATCAAATATTACGGACCTGTCCCAGTAACTAGAAAATTGAAGCATCCAATTTTCTAATACAATATTCTAAATCTCAAATTTGATTAAGGATATGATGCTTCATTTGCATTTTAGTATTTAAAAAAAATTTCAACCGAGTACCTATACAGTTAATCGGATAGTATAACGTCATCCGTTCCGCATGGCAAAATTATCAAGTTTTTTTCACAAAAATCATTTATCTAGTTTTGTCCTACGTATCTGTGTCCATACACGGAAGTATGATTTTTTGGAGGGGAGTAGTCAACCACATTAATTTTTAGCGAAGTCTAAGAGGCATTATTAATATTATTTTGGTAATGGATATGAAAAAGTTTCTTGCAACTGATTGTAAACAACCATGTGCACTTTAATGAAATTCTGAACAAGATCTTGTAAACAACGGGCTCATCAAAATTCTAAATATTGCTCATGTATCTATAAAAACTTTAGCCAACTACACAATTCAGGAAGTTAAAGTCAATGCACGCTGACTTTTATAATAGACATTGATGAATTATGTACATATTTAGAAATATACAATTATTCAAAAGCGAAAGACACATGCCATCCCCAGAGATTGCTTGAAAATGACAGAACTGGTTGGCTTGATATTTCGGAAATTTCATTTTTTAAAAGTGAATCCTAGTCATATACACATTCCATCTGAAAATATTTTTCGTTTTTTATAATGATCTGAGAGGAAATTTTTATTTTTGAATGAAAGAAAATCTATCATTATGGTGCAGTTTACCCAAAAAGTTGGGACACAAATTAAAACATGACCATATTCATTTTAACCATTAGTCAATTTGAAACAGTTCTACCATTTGACTAACTTAAAAAAACGATAGGAGCGCTTTCGCCTGGTCTCATCAGGTGATTAACATACTCACCAATATATATATATTAAAAATGTAAACATAGAGATGGGCGAGGGAAGAGGAGAATGACAAGATCTACAAAACACATATATGAACACCGTATGAGATTAAAAAAATAATTTGCTAATAAATATGAATAGTTAATTATTGAAATATCTTCAAAATTGGCATATGTAGGCATATGCAGCCCGCCCCCCTATCTAACTGCATGTTAAGTAGGTAAGTGTTTTATGAAGATTGTCACATTAAGACAACTTTGTGAAAGAAGTAGCCATTTCAAATCTGAAACCTAATGGTTTTGA
>JAUYWI010110938.1:0-10916 GCA_034780595.1 Parotoplana pacifica
TTTCCTTCTTTCCGGCCCTTCCCTCATTTTTTCTTTTTTTCCTCCACTCCATTCTTTTTCCTTTCTACCCCTTCCCCTTTTCCTTTTTTCCTCCCCTCCCTTCTTTTTTGCTACCTCCTTCCCTTTTTTTCTTTCTTCCACTCCATTCTTTTTCCTTGTTACCCGCTCCCCCTTTTCCTTCTTTCCTCCCCTCCCTTCTTTTTTCCTTTTTGCTGCCCGTCTTCCCTTTCCCTTCTTTCCTCCACTACATTCTTTATCCTATCTTTCAACCCCTCCCTCTTTTTTCTTCTTTCCTCCTGTACCTTCTTTTTTCCTTTCTTTTTTCTTCTTTTGCCCTCCCTTTTTCCTTCCCTCCCTTCTTTTTCTTTCTTTCTACCCTTTCCCCCTTTTCTTCTTCCCCCTCCCCCTTTTCTTCCTCAACCCCTTCTACATTTTTTATTTTCGGGAGGGGACACGTCCCCCTGTCCCCCCTTTGCTCAGGTGTGTTTGTGGAGAATTTTGCTTATTAAGGTTTTTTTTTCTAAAGCTTATCCAACTGTATTGGGATATATAATCTTTCCTTCAGTTCGTAAAAAGTACCAACAACTGGCCTGATAAATTGAATCTTGATATCAGTTTCAAATGCAAGAGTGTTTATTTACGGCAGCTGTCTAATATCATTCACTGCCAATGGAAACAAGATTCCTCACGCAATTATTTTGCTTAAAATTGATGGAAAGGATGGTACAGAGTTTCACTAAAGTTTTCGGTTTTCTTATCGTAGCTCTTCAATTTTGTAGGAAGCAGAAAAAAGGAACTTATAAAGAAATATATTGTTGCCATGGTTGTGTATTCCATGAAAAGTTCTTATGATACATGCTCTATTTTTGAAGATTTCGCACTTCATTGGTTCAGAAAAAACTACATTTTGAAAGACTATGATGCAGGGAATACTTTAAGTCCCTGCTATGATGTAAAAGCACACAAGAATTAGAGTATTAATAGGTGTACAACTTCTGTTGAATCAATTCTGAATATTTTAATATGGCACTCTAACCTCAGGTGCTCCAAATGACTGCAAAGAAGCTTCATTTATTTTGAGTGAGAGAAAAGGGAGGGGGGAAAGAAGTAAGATAGAAAGGAAAGAAAAAAAGGATTGGGAAAGAAGGAGGATGAAAGAAGGGAGGAGGAGGAGGATAATTGGTAGTAGGAAGCATTGAGGGCTTGTGAAGTTAAGCAATAAACAGTTAATTTATGCAAATGCTATAAAGTAATCATATTCTCTACATGTAAATGTTGGTATTGTATGCTACACTATATAATGAAATTTTATGCATTATGAAAAGTATCTAGGATGTGCGCGGTTCTTGAGCAACAATATACACATTTATGTACCTAAATGGCTACTGTTCAGACCTACTCTTTTATTTACAAAAATAAATTGCTGACAACACGAACATCCTCTTCCTTTTCAATGTAATCATCAGCAACTGCTGATAATGCTCTCCCGCTGGAACTGGAACCACTTGTATCATCAGAATCAGTTAAGCAGTGTCCAGACTTTTCCCAGCATTTGCCATATGGATATGCATTGAAATTCTTTATTTTAGGACCATTTATTCTTATTCATAATAGAGCATCAATTGATTGTTGCAGCAGAGAGTGACGCCCTCCTATCATACTTAATTTGGTTCAAAACTGAAAATACCCATTCAGCATCTGAAGAAGAAATTGGAATGATTAGTATGGTCCGTATAATATATACAATTCTTCTGTCCATGGCAATGTTTAGTAGCCGAAAATTTGACCAATACTTTGTTGCGAAGAAGCTCTTTGGTACAACTGGAAGTCCAATTTTCAAATCATTGCTTCAGTATAAACTGTGCGTATCGTATAATGTTGGCTGTTACTCTGTTTCCCACTGTAATTTCTTCTTCCTGAACTTCAGTTAATTCATTTACAGCCATAGCCATGGAAGTGCATATTTTTGTCATTTCACATCCACAAGCCTAGCAATTAATTGTTGATGTTTTGTTGATCCTAATCGATACTGTGCTGATTTTTTGCGTTTTCCTTTCTTAGCATTCTGACCTCAAATATCGTCTCATAATTTATTTATTCAGTCTTTTCATTATGGCTCAACTTAGTCCATTCTGCTAATTGTGGTTTGTATTTCAGATCCATGTATTTTGCATAATACGTATGCCATATCCTGAATCTGAATCTCCTATTTTCAGGTAATTCATAGCCTGGTTTGATTTCTAACCATTTTTCTAACTTGGGTGATCAAGAATCCAGTTTTATGAAGATATGGTGGTACTCAAGACAAGAAATTAAGCCAGTTTGACTGAAAAAAGTCTGAACGATCCCATTCTTTTCTTAGTGAATCAATTTTAGCTACCTTTGAAGTTGGAATAGAAGTGTCCTGAACATCCTGGACAGTCTCGTTTTCTGGTGAAAAGATTTTTATTTATTGGAATTGGTTGAATTAAATTATTAACATTGTCAATACAATCAGGCAAAGTAACATCCAGTTCACAATGCAAGCCATTGTCATTTGAAAACGAAGAGTTGTTGTTACCTTCCGAAAAATGTCATTTGAAAAAGAAGCGTTGCTTATAAACACAAGGTTCAACCTGGCTTACTGCTGAAACATCTGCATACTAACCGGCGGAAGATCAACAACAACAAATAAACCTACTTTATATGCTACTTATTAAAGTATTTGTGCTATAGAATTAAAATATGCACTGATATAATGTTTGATGAAAGTACACTCTATGTTGTCTTGAAATAATGTATATAATGCTTCAGTGTTTTATACCAAGTTAATGAGTAATACTAAAAGAAAATATTTGTAAAACTCATGGCAAAAGAGAGTTAACAAGTAAATTTCTGTAAAAATTTGGTGGTAATTTTTACTTTTGAAAAAAAGGGGTAGGGGTCTAAAATCAGACTTGTCTCTCCCCAAAAAAATTATAGCTGCTCAGGTATGATTTGAACTAATATATAGGGGGTTTAAAATGTCATTTTCTATGTTTGGAGCAAATAATTAAAATGTCTATTTTTGTGTAGAAATACGAAATATTATGGTTATTGATTAATCTTGTATAAATTGAAATTTCTTTGAACATAAAATCTATGTATAGATAGTTTTTTTTAAATTTAAACGTTTAAACTGTGCTTTGCGCGGCCACATGTCTCCAAGGAATTGTCCAACCTCTGTATTCACCAGATATGAATCTGTGCGATCGTTTTATTTTCCGTAATATGGAGGTACATCGATCAAACATTGAATTCACCCATCGACAGTCTGTTGTAAATTTCTTGGATAATTACCTTGATCAATTCAGTCGGTTCAAATTGAACAGAGAGTTCACTCGGCTTCGTCACAAGATTATTGACAAGAATGGGGAATACCTTTTTTGAACCCCTACACTATTATATATATCTTTGTTAATTTTTGTAACATACCTATATAGGATTGCGTATGAATCTGTTTGATAATTGAATATATACCTACTGTTTTAATAAAAACGACAATTTTTTGAAACCCCCTACTTTTTTACTTTTTGGTCTAAATCTATAGGATTTAATATGGTTAATTTCTGACACAATGTTTATAACTTTTTTTCTGAATTCATCTACATTTGATGAGCAGGCTACTAGAGAAAAAAGTTATATGGTAGAACCTTTTTCACTCATTTTTTTAGATCTCAAGTTGCACCGTACCTACCTGAGCAGGGGGAAAAAGAAGGGAGGAGGAGGCTAATTGAGGGCTAGTGATGTTAAGAGATAATCAGTTAATTTATGCAAATACAATGAAGTAATCAAGTTCTCTACATGTAAATGTGGTGTGTATGCTTCAATATATAATCAATATTTATGCATTATGAAAAGTATCTAGCATGTAAGTGTTTCTAAGGAGAAAGAAGGAAACTGGGGAGGGGGTACTAGAAAGAAAAGAAAAAAGAAGGGAGGAAGGGTAGAAAAAAGGGAGGGAGGTGGAAAGTATTTTGGGATATGAATAAAAGGGAATATCAGTCATCTTTCCCCAAATAGACGGTAAAGAGTACTATGAAGAAATTTATATTATAAAAACTTCTCAGGCATTTTGTAATAGCAGGCAACCCACTTCTTCACAAATAGTTTGTTATAAAGGGCAATAAAATATAATCAGATGAAATTTAATAGCTATTTAGTGAACAGACCTTTGTACGTACCTACCTTATATGCTACTTATTAAAGCATTTGCACTGATAGAATGTATGTTTTATATGGCAGGTGGTTGATATACGTTAAACACGCATCCTAATTGGACACCATTGGAAATCACTCAATTTATATGCAACGGTGAACACCAGGAAATAAATATTGTTCTTTTTAATTCAAAATAAAAAGAAACTCAAATTAGTGATTTAGGTTTTGATTTACTAATATGTATACATATACATTGCAAATAAATAAATTGAATAATGCAATTTAAAAATAGGATAAATTTTGGTTCTGATGAGTCTTATACAAATTATTTTGGTAGTGTTAAAATTTAACGTTCGTTAATTACTTTTATTTATCGCTGTTTTAATTTCAACTTTTGTTCGTTTTTTTGGAATGATTAGTATGTTCCGTATAATATATGCGAGTCTTCTGTCCATGGCAAGGTTTTAGTAGCCAAAACTTAGTGTAAAAGCTCTTTGGTATAACTGGAAGTCCAAAATTCAATTAATTTTTCTCTAACAAGTCAAGTAATTAGGGATGTGAATAAAAGGGAATATTCGTCATTGCTTCAACATAAACTGTGCGTATCATGTTGGCTGATACTTTGAATTTCCCACCTGCAATTTCTTCCTGAACTTTAATTAATTGTAAAATGAAATAAGAGAATTAAATTTAGAGAAACGTAATTTAAAGCAACAACAACAAATCAACCTACTTTATATTAAAATATGCACTGATAGAATGTATGATGAAAGTACACTTTGTTGTCTTGAAATAATGTTCATAATGCTGTGGTAGCACCGTAGCTTCAGTGTTTTATACCAAGTTAATGCTAATAGCAAAAGAAAACATTTGTAAAAAGCATGGCAAAAGAGAGTTAACAAGTAAATTTCTGTGGAAAAATTAGGTGGTCATTTTTACTTTTGAAAAAACGGGGAGCGGGTTTAAAATCTAACTTGTCCCCCCTTAAAATTTATGGCTGCTCAGGTATGTACTCGACTACAAAAGGTATGGTTTTAAGATCAATTTGCATAGATGGTTCTTTTGGTGTGACAAGTTGATTTATAGGAATGGTCTATGATTTGTTTAGTTATTGTTTTGGATATTTACGAGCTATAGGAGGTTTAAAAAAATGTCGTTTTTATTAAAACAGTAGGTATATATTCAATTATCAAACAGATTCATACGCAAAAATTAACAAAGATATATGCAATAAGTTCAAACAAGGTATTACTCATTCTTGTTAATAATCTTCTAAAGATCCTCACGAAGCCGAGTGAACTCTGTTCAATTTGAACCGACTGAATTGATCAAGGTAATTATCCAAGAAATTTACAACAGATTGTCGATCGGTGAATTAATGTTTGCTCGATATACCTCCATATTACGGAAAATAAAACAATCGCACAGGTTCATATCTGGTGAATACGGAGGTTGGACAATTCTGCCGATGTTGTTGTCTCGGAGGAAATTGCTGGTCTCCTTGGAGACATGTAATCGCGCAAAGCACAGTTTACACGTTTAAATTTCAAAAACTATCTATAGGTATACAAGATTAATCAATAACCATAATATTTCGTATTTCTACACAAAAATAGATAATAGAAAGTCTTCAATTTTAACTATTTGCTTCAAACATAGAAAACGACATTTTTTTAAAAACCCCTATACATACCATTTTTGAGTATTGCTTGCAGATAAAATGGCCACATGTACCACACATGTTGCAACTTTTTCTGTCCTGCGCTCTTGGGCAGACGCGACAAGTATGGTTGCCAAAGGTATATAGCTTTCGATCAATACATATGTGACAATGCTTGCGCTCTGGTTGATTTTTCTTGGATTGGTGCCAGGGCAGGTCGAGCAGCTGGAAAGAAAAATTCTCGGGCTCATTTGACAGAAGGCTGATTAGCACCTCGTGGATCCCGTTGCTGCATTTGAGATGTCATTAGCTGGAGTGCAAGCTGTTTGAAAAATATTGAACGTCTGTTCCTTTGCCAGTTTGGATGACGCTGAATCCAAGTTATGTAGGCATTTATAGAATGTTGTCCTTTTAGGTTCACCATTTCGACGACATAGGTAGTTCAGCGTCCACAAAACAGCCAGTCCCAAAAACAAAAATCACTCAGCTTTTCTCGACCACCCAGTAATAATAAAATCCCAATGATGCCTGTAACGACTCCCAGTAATAATAAAATCCCAATGATGCCTGAATTTCATCAGAAGACACATAATGCCACTAATTGTTGTCAGTTTCAAACCGGGGTGATTGGTGAATTGAACAAATAGCTGAATCATGTCACCAGTTAGAAAATAATTGAGAGATTCACTAAGTTCTGCGGGTAACACTTGGGGCGCTAGTCCTGACCTTTCATGCACGATGTTGTTCGCATTTCATTTGCCTCTTTGCTGAGGTGGTACGCTTGACCAAGCATAACAGAATTTCTCTATATGTATGTACTATAAATATACCTACTGTAGGTGAAAGGGTAAAGCTTCTCTCTCTCTCTCTCTCTCTATGGGCTGGTTTTCGTAGTTCACTCTCGCTGCTCTATATTTTCGCTTGAATTTTATTAATTTTAATGAAATTTGGTGAAATGGTAGCAAACCTATATTTAGTAATAGTCATAAAGTTTCAGATGAATTGAAAACGTTTTAAAAAAGTTATTTAAAATATAGGTTGTGCCGGTCCGGCTCAAGGCAGGGTAAATAGAGTTAATTAAAGTTCTAACGTTCAAATGTCTAAAAGTTGAATACGCTTTTAATTAAAAGACCTATTCTCCTACTATGTCAAATTGGATTTCCTATAAGCAGAAATGCTAAAAAATAGTAAGATACTTAACAAGTCATTGAAAAGGGCTTGGTATAGATACGATTGTACTCGCACACTTTATATGCGTTACATGGGCTCCCTAGGATATTTCAAGGGGGAGGGGTCAGTTTTCAATTCGGGGCCCTATCTCTACTATTTCACTTTAGTTTTAACCATATTTTAGTGCTCTATTCTAAACATCTAATAAAATAGTGTTATTTTGTATGTATATAAATATTTTTTTGATAATTATTTAGTAAAATTAATATGTTATGGAAGTTATAATAATAATATTAGCCCAAATGACAAAAAGTGAGTTAGCTCACACCATAAAATAATTGAAATATGCATAAAAGTGTGTTAGCTCACAATAAAAATAATTGAAATACACTCAAAACTGTATTTGCTCTTTACTTAATAAGAATTTCCATGAGCTAACTACTTTTTTCTTGTTTAACTTACTTTCACCCTTGGTACAATTGCATAGAATCGAACTTCAATTGTGATTGTTTTTTGTTGAATGTTTTTGTCGTTATATTAAGGTGTAGGATGGCATCACTGCTATTTTGGTGATGTTAAACTAAATATAAAATATAAAATAGTTATATTTGTAAGGCATACAATAATTATTGGAAACAATAATATTGAATTGAATTAAAGTAGGTGTTTTGATTGAATACTATGTTTTACAAAAATATGAGAATTGTCAGAGAAAATATTCCTCAGGTGATTTGATGGCTGGTTTTGTCGATGTGTTCTGGGTCGATTTTCGTAGACACCCGCTCACTTTGAGCATAGATCTTTCTGTGTTTGCTCTGATCTCTTTCAGGTCGGATATAACTTCACCAACATTCATATGAGCTTTAACTAAGTATATACAATTCTCTTCTCTGAAGGCCGATTGTCGTACTACGCCAACAATGAACCGAATTTACAAATAACATTCAAATGGGCTATTGCATTCTGTTATGATTCTGCGTCCCATCCAATTCGAAGACTTTCATCGAAATCATTGAGATACGAATGACTGCAAATGATTATTAAAAAAGGAATAGCTGAATAAAAATGTTCAACAGCAGTGACGTTCACTCCAATGGGTTCTACACATAAACCAACAAGCGCCTTCTTTCTTGAAACATCTTCGACATTATTTTGAAAATTTGTTTTAAAGTCTTTATTTCTTTGGCGATTTGTTGAAGAATATATTAATACTCTTCATTCGATCAAGGATATTTTGAATATGTAACTCTTGCAAGCATAACTAGTGCAATGAGTGTTTTAGGATAATTCTACTGACTCCTTTCTTTTCGGAGGACATATTGGACACCTTAATTGTTTTATACTTAGACCAGTGCACTCATATAAGTTCAGTATAGCCTCCAGTGATACGCGGCACTTCAACAAAAAATGAGAAATTCCTCCCTGAAATTTTTATTCTTGTCTACGAATCGTATGCATATAGAAAGGATTTCACTGTTTGCTGACGTTACTTCATCGGCTATTAAGGAATGACAACCAGCCTCTTCATTTATTTGAATAATATATTTGCCAATTACCTCAACCATTTCTTTTTGTTTTGAGGCCTCTGGTTGCTTGCATTATGGAGCTGGGGCTTTGTTAGATGTTCACGTAAAACAGCATCACTAGACATTTGGAGTAATGCAATAAAGTTGCCTGAATTTATGGAATCGTCAGTAGCTTTTTCAGCATGTCCTCGAAGAGCAATTCCTTGCTTTCCACAAAAGTGCAGAGCTCAAACGATTTTCATATCTATCCCACCGTTCTTATCGTTTTTATCGATAAGAAGTGGAATCGTATTTTCGGGATTTTTCTCATCTTTCTTGAAGACATCAGCGTCATAGATCGATTGTCTGTATATTCTGTGCTGCTTTTCTTTAATGTTATGCCACCACGAATATCCAGATGTAACGAACTTATCTTATTTTATCTAACTTGACAAAGAGTGCATAAGAAATACATATAACACTTTATGACGACTTACTATAACAAAAGTACCATTTGTTTACACCGCCTATTACAACCATGGATTTGTTATGTTGGAAACACAAACGTATTCTCTGCCTTAAAATGGTATACCAAAATTTGATATCTATTGATTTTCTGATTGCATAGTTTTCGAGACACACACTATATTCGCAACATTATCATCAATGGTTGTCATAAATTGTGTGATTTTTAAACAGCCCCTCTTTCCAGACTCTTCACATGGTAGTGGCGTGTGTTAGTGTTATAAGAAAAGACAGTGTAGCAATAGTTACCGAGGCGATTACTGAAGACAATAATCTATCCCTGAAAGTTTTTGTCAGAGCAGTTGAATTTTTTAGAAAGCATGATTTATAGAATACTTTCTGATGATTTAGAAAAGGTTTAGTTGCATACCATGTGGGTCCCACATATGTTAACTGAATGTAACAAACAACAACGGGTAGAATGTTGTCATGCCTAATTGTAATCTTTAGCATTACGTTTGACAAAGAAGAAAATAGTGATTTTGGACGAAAAATGGCTATATTGTAGGTGTAAAAAGCCGCACAATACTATTGGTTCGTGGAATAGTCCATATGGCGGCAGACGACAGATCCACTATGGAAAAAGTTTTTAACTTTAGTGGCCGTAACTAATCGTGGTTATCATCATCATAAAGTTTTAAATATTTTCTTTGGGGGTAATCATTAACGTGGTATAAAACACAGAAGCAACCGTGCTACCACAGCATTATGAACATTATTTCAAGACTTAATGTATGTAGCTATCTATTACACTGTATATTATCTTGTGTTATATTCTCATGCGCCCACAGTCAGGTACATATATGCACTTACAATTTTGTGTTAAAATAACGGGCTAGGTGTTGCTATGGTAGCCTTGTTTTCTTTAATCATACATTCTATCAGTACAAATACTTTAATAAGTAGCATATAAGGTAGGTACTTATCTCTGGCAGCTGTACAATCTTGGTACAAGCCGAACATCATTCGGAAACGAGATTCTTTACTAAATTATTTTCATTAAAATTATTGAAAGGATGGCACACAGTTTCGCAACAGTTTTCAGTTTTCTTTTCGCAACTCTTAAATTTTAGTAGGAAAAAGAAAAAAGAAACTCATAAAGATATATTTTATTGACATGATTGTGTATTCCAGAAAAATTTCTTATGATATATGCTCTACTTTTTTCAGTCAAGCTGGCTAAATTTGTTTTCTTGAGTACCAATATATGTATCTTCAGAAAACAGTGGATTCTTGATCATCCAAGTTGGAAAAAATTGATAGAAATCACACCAGATTATGAATTGTCTGACAATACAAAATTCAGATCCAGTATATGTCATTCATATTATACAAAATACATGGATCTGAAATACAAACCACAATTAACAGAATGGACTAAGTTGAGAAATAATAAAAACACTGAATAAAAAACTATGAGACAATATTGGAGTATAAGGTCAGGAAGGGAAAGAAAGGAAAATGCAAAAATTCAGCAGAGTATCAATTAGGATCAACAAAACAACAATTGCCAGCAAAAATATTGCACTTCCATGGCTATGGCTGTTAATAAATTAACCAAAGTTCAGTAAGAAGAAATTGCAGTTGGGAAATACACAGCAACAGCCAACATTCTACACACAGTTTAAACTGAAGCAATTATGAATATTCCCTTTTCATATCCCAAATTACTTGACTTGTTACAGCAAAATTATTTGAATATTGAACTTCCAGTTTTACCAAAGAGCTTTATTCAACAAAGTTTTGGTTAAAGATAATTGGCCATGAACAGAAGAATTGCATATATTATATAGACCATATTAATCATTCCAATTTCTTCTTCAGATGCAGAAAGGGAATTTTCAGTTTTGAAACACATTAAGTATTATAGAAGATCA
>JAUYWI010110949.1:0-10915 GCA_034780595.1 Parotoplana pacifica
ATGGGGAATACCGTGTTTGAACCTCTACACTATTGCATCTTTGTTAATTTTTGGAACATACCCATATAGGATTGCATATGAATCTGTTTGATAATTGAGTATACCTACTGTTTTAATAAAAACGACATTTTTTAAACCCCCTATATTTTCTATTAACATTTATCAACGTAGCTGCTAGAAAATATTTAATAAAGGCAATCTAATACAATTTTGAGATCGACAAGTCAATATAACTGTTCAAATGAGGTGTCAAAATGACCACAAAATCTTAAAATATTTTAATAATAATTATGACTACAATGAAGCTGTACAGAGAAGTGCCAATATGGGAAGTATACAATGGAAAAGGGTTTTACTGATTTCATAAACTGTACGAGTTGTATAATATTTTCATATACAGTTTGTAGCCTAGTTAATTGCATCAGTATTAAAAATGCATTTTTTAAACTCCGTTAAATAAAAGTTTGACCGAAATTAAGATTCCTTTTTATTGGCTGTTATTTCTATTAATGCGATGTAATAACGCCGCCCCCTATCTAACTGCATGTTCAGTAAGTAAGTGTTTTATGAAGATTGTCACATTAAGACAACTTTTTGGAAGAAGTAGCCATTTCAAATCTAAAACCTAATGGTTTTGAAGAATATTCTAAAAGTGAAAGATCTGTGATAAACCCCATTTCAGTTTTTTCTTTTTCAAATATTTTATTAACTTATTTTTTCTAATTGCTTTACTTTGAGGAAACGGTTTTAAACAAAATTAAAGTCTACCGGAGAAAATGAAGTGAGTTTATCACAAATCTTTTACTTTTGAAATATTCTTCAAAACCATTAGATTTCAGATATGAAATGGCTACTTCTTCCAAAAAGTTGTCCTAATGTGACAATCTTCATAAAACACTTACCTAACATGCAGTTAGATAGGGGGGCGGCGTTATTAATTGGCGGGGCTGTATATAAAATTAGGAAATAATTATTTTCTTAAATTAATTCTTTTTATAAAAAGTCATTGTAACTTATGGAACATACTGTATAGCAAACTCCAAAATTAATCTGAAAATGATATTTGAAAATGAAGCGAAGCAAATCAGAAATAACCACATTTTAAGAGGTCATACTAAACACAAATTATCTTCTATACCGCCTGATCGATTTTGATGACTTTAAAGGTCTCAACATGTATAATTGGAGGTTTTTTAATTAGCTAATGTTACAGGTCCCATTTTAACGGTCCTATAAATTTTAGTAAGTAAGGCTAAGCTTATAATGAGCTAAATGACAATTCCCATACATCTTTTTTATTAGATAATATTGGTCAAAAATGCTTAACTGGAAAATATTAGAAATAAGAATAAGCACAAATTTGGAACATCAGAAATACACGATTGCAGCTTGGAGATGACGTTTATTTTTTCTGCATGCCATTCTAGATTATACAAAATAAGAAAGGGCGCATCTCTGAATTTACCCCCTTACACCTCAGAATCTATTTGAAAATATTTAGTTCATGAATGGCAATTGTTGCGATTGATTGTCAGTAGATTCCGAAAACTTTTATTTCTGATTAATAAGGATCGTATATGTGTCCTAAAATTGGTTTGGAGTTATTTTATCATTTTAGGTCTCGTTACAAAATTGGACAATTTTAGTATGTTATGCACTAAGAATAACATAATCTTTATAAAATGTTCATTTCTATTATTTCTATTGATCTATTGCTTTAAAAAAATAACCTTTGACTTCATCCAGTGTTCATTTAAGTGGCCTTCTTTTTCTATATATTATTATGACCTTAAATGTATTGTTTGAGTTAGTTGATAATTTTCATAGTTGAAGGCTCCAGTCTGGGTTCCGACTTTGATCCAAATTGTCACTTTTCCATGCTGCAATTTTTGCCGATTTTAATATGTGATTTAGAACCCTTTATTTCCTGAATACAAATCCATTAAGAAAACAAGAAGTAATTTTGCTGAAATTGACAGGATCTATTCTTTGCTATGCTTGTGTTACAGCAATACACCTACATGAAAATTTTATTTTGCGTGGTATGTTGCAAGATCTAACAACTAACAATATTTTTTACGTATTTGCATTAAAGCTAAATAAATATAAATAGTTTTATTTAGGTAAATTAACAGACACTAAACTATTGTTTTATTTTTCAGTAGATAGATATTTTTTTGTGTTATTTCACTGAACTGATTTATTTCTAGACGGCACGAAGTGATGGGCTTTTCTCGTGTTAAAATGTTTCTTGCGTCAAACATTTCCGTGAATACGTGCCATAATATAAATATAAGCTTTGCTTTATTGTATACAAACAGTAAAATTACTTTTATCTTTTATTCTACAAAGAGTTAATGTTATACGAAAATAATAGGCCTGGTTAGTCTCTTACAATATATGTAGATGATTTTTATGTCTTTATGGCTTTCAATATTTTGATAAAAGGACAAACATTAGTTGAAATTTAATTAATATTTGAGATAAGGTTTTGGGCAGAAATCCCCTTGCTTTCCCATCTTTTGTTGTTGTATCACCTGGTACGACTGGAATGTAAAGATTTGAATATAATACCTCATCAGTCATGTTTATGTCATTCTTACGACGATGTAATTAATAAAACAAAATTTTAGCATAAAACATGTTTGAAGTAATCTCTGATATCTTCATGTTTCCTGTTTTAGATTAAAAGGGATATGATGTTTCCCCTATGAATCGTTGTTCTTGCTATTTATTATATTTTATCAAAGTTTAACTAATTTTAATCTAGAAGTTTGGGGATATTTTTTAGTTGAAGAAATCCAATTACAATAAAGCCATAGAAATGTAAATGAACTGGTGGCTTTTCGTAGGCGTTGGTTTAATCTATTTTGTTGGTAAAATCAATATCAAAGAATTGTTAGTTGTTTATGATAACATATTTCTTAATATATTTGTATCTACCGGATAGTTATTTGATAGACATGTTCTATTTTTTACATTTTTACATTTTATGAGCTGGTCAAATAATGATGAGTATTAATATGTACATAGTCTGTCACTAAATATTTCTTTGTTTCGAAATATTTTTTATTCCAATATGTACCTACAATAGGTACATGTGCAAGTTCAGTGGTCGAATTGTAAACTACAAAGAAAGCATCACTTTGGATCGGGATAATTACAGTTCATGGTTTTGGCAAACATTTTGTAATACTAATTTCATATGAAATTCTGAAATCTCTCAGATTTAAAAAATGGTTTGCTTCTTTTCATTCGTTTTCGCAGATAATACCATTAATTGCAATGTTATTTAATTTCCAGGCTGTATGTTGTAGCGACAAAGTTCATTGTTGTCCATACGGCACGTCCTGTAATGCCAATGGGTACTGTGTTGGTAGACCATCGGCTCCCCAAGTTCCTACCAAGAAAATATCACCAGAAATTCTTCTTCAGTTACTTTCTTCGCAAAAGGACAACCAGCCGACTGATGGCCTGACTATCTGTCCGACTACCAATCGTTATTGTCCAATGAAACAAGTAAGAGAGATGAGTAGTTGCTGTGTTGAAAATTAGAATGAAGATTCCACATTTCCCGAGAGAAAGCAAAAAATAAAGTCCTTATTGGTTTAGTTTGTGTCTTAATTTGATTTTAAAAAGAATAAAATATTAAGTATATCCCCATTAGGTATGACTATTCTCTACAAAATAGCACGAACTATATCTAACGACCTTAAAAGCAAGATTAATAAAAAATGTGGAATGAAATCTGTTATTTCCTGATAATTTATTTAGTTATCGTTTTCGTAATATATATTATAAATTGTCAAAATATTTCAATGTACGCACCTATTACAATCAAGAATTAAAAGGGCGAAGTTCGGCATAAACATTTCCAAAGATATTATTTATGAAAAATTTAGTGAAGTATAAATTATGTTGTGCATCTGTGCATCAGTGCGTGATGTAGTCTATTAACAAAACATTCAATTAGGAAAGTAAATTCTAATTGTTTTACCGAACCCATAGAGGGAGGAAATATGGATGAAGCCATAGAAGTAATTACAGAGAGAGAGAGAATTAATTTATGTATAAAAGAATAATTTAATTGCAATTAGGTTCAGAAGTAATTTTTGTTAACTTTATGTACAAAGTTAGGTAGTTTTCAATTAAACTATATTTAAACTTTTATAGAAAAGGGTTTAATTTTCAATTTGCATTACAAATTTAGATAAAACTCTTTCTCTATTTAATTAATTTTCTTTATGAGATTTCATTATGGCCACATTTATTTTTTTCCTGATTTTTGTTGTTGAAATTGATATGGTTGTCAGATTTATTTGAACATTTATCTAATTATTTATCTCTAATAACATTTTCGGAAAGTACATATTGGTATTTTGAAATCTTAGCAAGTAAGTGTATTTGAAAGTTGTTACAATTGATTTTCCAATATCGAACTTAGAGAATAAATAGTCTTTTAAATTATAATATAAATCCTACCTTTGAGTTTCATTCTAATTTGAGATTGTCAATTACCTACTTAGCTTGCATATCTCACAATCCCGAAATATAAAGAAGATATTAAGATATTTGTTAGCACAAAGCTTATCGCGGTGAAATGTTACTAGAAGATAATCACGATAGATTTAGAAGTTTGGATGAAATCAGATCTTCTACAACTTGTACAGCAGGGAACATTTTTATTGCTTTTACTTTCTATAATGGATATTAAGAACACTTTTTGATTGGCGACACACTATATTATGAGCTCAAATTTGGTATTAAAGACTACAAATGGTCTTATCTCATTATTGATTTCGATATAAATAAAAAAAAAGATTTTTAAATAACATTTTGAGGGTTTATAGTGGAAAATCGTAAAAATTAAACAATCGTAATTAAAAAGTCGTGTTGAAAAAATTGTATACTAAAAAGACGTACTGAAATAGTTGTATACTAAAAAGTCGTACTGAAATAGTTGTACACTAAACGTCGTACTGAACTAGTTGTACACTAAAAAGTCCTACTGAAATAGTTGTATATTAAAAAGTCGTATAGAGAAAACGTATTAGAGAAATCTAGTGGGCATCAAATATAAGTAGAACAAGGAATGTGTCTCTTTTTCATTATACGACTATTTAATATTTGAGACTTTCAATAGATAAAATAAGACTTTTTAATGTTTACGACCTTTTGCTGTGCATCCATATGTTTGACCATCTTGGGTTTGTATCTAAACAACTGAATGTGTCGGGCATCCAATCTTCGTGGGCAGTAAAGGACGTTTGCCCATTCGCCTTAATTTTTGGCTATAACAAAGATTCAAAATGTTTTTTTCCTGTTAAAAGTAACGTATTCTCCATCCTTTCTTAGGCTTGATCATAAATTGAATTTGGGTTAATGAATATCTGGCTGATCGTAAAATTCAATTATTGGGTCTCATTTTTAACGCTATTGCCACTAAAGCAGTTTATTAGGTCAGTCAATGGTGTTTTTTTAATTTTGAAGAACAGCAATAAAGTTGCTGATTTAATGTAACAACATTGCCTCAAAATGTGCTTATTTCTTATCATAGTTCTGGAATTTGGCATTCTAAATTTATGACCTACAGTTCCGCGTTGTCAAAAATTTCACATAAAATAGGAAAGAAATACTTTTCTGATTTGAGATAATTACATTCTTTCTAAAGCTTTTCATATCAAAGATAATTGAAATTGAATCAGACTTTTTTTTAGTTGGATACATGAGAGAATTTTTTTCATTTGCATTTTAGAAATATCATAGTGACATTTTTAATTTCATAGAATTAAAATTAATGTTATTACTAATTTTTTTTATCTTAACGGTTTCAAAATCTAAGCTGATACGAGCATAACGTAGCATATTGCCGAGTATAATAAATTAATAAACATTGGCATAGATATAATTAATTCAACGTTTAAATGGAATGCTATTTAAATAACGCAATCAATCTTATTTAAAATCTTGATACTAAGTTATTGATTATAACCGAATACGAAAACATTCTACTCGTAAACTTCCTTAAAATGTATCTAAATAAAAAATTCTTCTTCTTATCTCTAATATTCCTTATCTATTAATATCTATTTAGCTACAATTTCTATTGTATTACTCGTATTAGATGGATACATTGAGTTTTCAACTTTCGGTCTAACTAACTTCTTCTTTTTTTTCTGGACACTTACAGGGCGGGTCTTTTCAAGCGCCCAATACGGCACAAAATATCGACAATCTTCGCCTCGTCTCTGACCCCCTCCCTCTTCATTATACGTGAAACCCACTAACTCTCTCTCTCTTTTTTTTCCGTGGCGGAGCCTCCAGTGCCAGGACTTCTTCTTTGGTTTTGTTCTGGTCTCTTCTTATTTTTGTGATTCCCGAATCCACCTCTATCGGCACTCCCGTCTGGTCTTCTTCGGTTCCCCTCTTTACCACACTATCCGCCATCACATTTCCTTTAATTCCGCAGTGAGCCGGCACTCACTGAATGAATACTTCAACGCCCTAATCTGACAGAGCATGCTAGTAAGTCTCTATTCTTCTCATCCCGCATCTCGAGTTTCTCTAGCGCAGAATGGCTGTCTGTCCTTACTTTCATTCTTTCCGTGCCGTGGCGGTCTGTTCCTTCAATTAGCTTCGTCGCCTCTATTCCTAACGCTGGCATCCCGCTGCTACTGCCACTTCCTCAGTCGTTCCCTCCGGCCACTTAATCCCCACACCTCTCCCTCCGTTCTCCGTGCCTCTCACCGCCGATCTGTCCGAGTACACTTCCGTGTCCATCGTTTCCAGACTTCGCTCTCTCCGTTCCTCTTCCCCGGCCTTCCAACAGCCGTTCGTCATCTTAAGTCTTGTTTCCACTTTGTTCTTCTTCCTCTCTCCTAATTACCTTCTCAAGGAGTACACACGCCTTCACTACTCCTCTGCTCTTAATGGTCTCCAAATTCGCTTCAAGCGGGACTTCTTCCCAGTATGTGCCCTGACAGCACCCTGTGATGACCCGCGCAGTTCTAATTTGCTCTACTTCAGTGTCGGATGCCGCTTCCATCCATGCTCCCCCCGCATACTCCAAGGATTAGTAGTTGAATTAGGGATGGGTTTTGATGTGTAATTGGCTAAATTAAAATTGACACTAAATTCATATAAATCAGAATTATTAATTAGATATTTAGCATTAATATCTTTGTGTGTATTACAAAATACACTTAATTTTCTTAAAAGAAGTTTAGCATTATAATCTCTAGTGCTTAATCGATTGTAAAGTAACTTGAAACGAAAAGCAAAATCTTCATGAGAGACACAAATATAAGCATATCTAATGAGTTGGCTGTAGAGGTAATGATATCCAATAACAGAATGAATATTACTGTCAAAAAATGGCATGTTTACAACTTCAAAAGAAAAATCATCTACTTTATGATAAATTTTTGTATGAAATAGATAATTGACAACTTCACCATCAACATCAAGAAATATATCTCTTAATCCATTACTTTTTCTTTGTTGAAGAATTAAAATTGTGACACTACACATAGAAATGTATAGCGTGGTTATAGAGTAACGCCGCAAATGGTTTGGTGTAGTTTGTGGCGGGATCACGTGTTGGGTCCTTTCTTCTTTGATTGGACAATTAGTGGAGATAGGTACCTCAACATGCTAGAAATTGATTTGATACTGCAGTTTGATTTACAGACCTACGTGGTTTATGCAGGACAGCGCTCCACCACATTCTACAACGATTGTACGTGACTGGCTTGACAAAAATTTCGAAAATTGGATCGGACGAAGAGGTACGGTAAAATGGGCGCCTAGGTCACCTGACCTTAAGCCGATAGACTTTTAGTTCTATGGAAATTCGTGACTTGTATTGTTGATGTTTGCCATCAAATTGATGATGGTGATGCTAATTCACTGAATCGTGTCTACAGAAACTTATATCATATTAAATGGTGAATATATTTTGTTTTTCAAAATTAACATTGGTGCGTTATATTATAGCCACCCTGTATTATGGGTACTGTATATCTATTTCTATGTCCCTATTCATAGAGTTATCACTCAATGATTTTAAGACTGCTAGGCCAGTGCGAATTTCTTAGTTTGGGAGCCCAGTTTTTGAACCTTCGCAGATAAAGGAAGGGTGTGGCTCAAAACACTTCAACCGATTTGCATGAAATGTGGCACTTGTCTACCAAATTCTCTTGCAGCGTTTTAGGGTCTGACTCTCTAAGGTCACTCTGACAGCGGCCTTCTAATGAGGTTGCTCTACAAGCCGATTATAATAGTTGAGAAATGGAATCACGAAATTCTATTTTTTACATGTTTTCGATTCTTTTTTCAAAATTGTTTCAAATATTTTTATAATGAAGCCATGCTAACTTATTAATGTACCACAGTAACATTACGTAACACGGTAACTTATTATATACAACGGTAACTTATTATCTACCACAGTAACTTTTTACGTTCCACAACAAGAGTTTATTTTATTATGTGCTATAGAACTTATTATGTACCGCTGTAGCTTCTAAGCTTGTGTGTCAGAATTCTGTGGCTATTCAACTGTATTGTTTGGACGCTCACCTAATGTACATGGTATACGTATGAATAATGTTGAGAAATTTCTCTAATTGAGGGAAAATATCAGCTTTATTCACACCACCTTGACGATATCACCAATGCGATTGATCAAAAGCTGAGGTTTTTCTCAAATTGAGTAATTTCTTAACTTTATTGATATACACGAAATATAATAAGTTCGTAGATTCTTTAATCGACTTTTTAAAAATGATTTAAAATGTTTTATTTATAATTCAAAGTATCTGTGTTGATATTAAAATTATATTGACGCTATGTATAGCAACTCTGTAGAGTCACTTTACCTAAAACTACAGTCAAGATAAAATTAAACCTAGCAGTTTTAGTTCCTTTGGTAGTCACCTTCCTTTTTTGTATCCGAATTATAATTGATCACAGTGCAGTGTTTGATGGAAGACAATTTGAATCGGCTATTTACATTTTAATTTGTGTGCATGTGTTGTGTTGTGTTAATGTTTAACTACAATTGAGTTGAAAGATGACAAATGTCAATAGTTCTATTTCAGCTTAGCGTCTTGCTAAAACAAACACCTCCCTCATTTGTGGTTATTTGTTTGATATATTTCCCATTAAAATTCTGATCAACTAAATCAAAGCCTATTCGTGTAGGTACCTATATAGAAATACTCGTAATGTGATTATTGTTTATTTGAAATGAGATCTAACAAGTTTTGAAATAGTGCAAGTTGTTTTTGCAAAGGTGAAAATTTTCAGCTCGAGTTCGCTGGTTGATTTTCAAATTTCATCTGCCCTGAAAAATAAATTAAAAAACTCAAAACATAGATATTAATTTTAGGACATCTTTTCTGTAATTGTTCATGTTTAGAAATGTGATTGTAATTATGTTTAAAGCTTGGCGCCCGGTAGCTAAAGTAGAACCAGCTTTACATATTTACGCCATCATTGTTGTTTTGAAGGATATATTGATTGGTATGTTTCTTTTGTTACACAATGTTTTAATTTTTTGGCCAGCTGCATGGATGTGAAACCAAAAGAATGGAACAGTGTAAAAAGAAAGAAGAGTATCATTATTAGGATTTTAAAATGTCTAGATAAAAATTTTGAAATAGTTTTGCTAATAAAATACTCAGGATAGGAATTAATTTGAAAAGTTTTAGACAGATAATTGACTTCAAGATTAAATGAGTGCCAACTAGAACATACTTTAAAAGCTCTGTGCAAAAAACATTGAATGAGGCCTTTTTTCCATAAAATAGGGGAAATTGACTTATAATTTTATAAAAGATTAGTATAAGTAGATTTGCGATAAACAGATGTATTAATTTTATTATCAAGATGATCAATCCTAATAATGATACCCCTTCTTCTTTTTTCACTGTTCCATTCTTTGGTTTCACATTCATGCAGTTGGCCAAAAAACTTAAAGCACTGTGTAACAAAAGAAACATACCAATCAGTATATCCTTCAAAACAACAAAGATTGGTTCAATGTTTTCTCTGAAAGACAACACACCTGCAATTCTCAAAGCTAATGTCGTCTATAAATTCTCTTGTCTTGATGATCAAGACTGCTCCTACATTGGGCAAACTCGTTGACATTCAGTTACAAGAATCAAGAAACACAATCGTTTGGGACCAATAGCTGAACATGTGGACAATTGTGAAAAATGTGAAAGTGGTGTTCAACTTGTCGAACAATTTAAGATCATTGACAGTTATAGCAATAAATTAAATTTATCTATCAAAGAAGCTATTTATATAAATCAAGTTAATCCCTCATTGAATAGATCATTGTTGAACTGTGGAACTAGTTATTTTTAAGGTCTTTAACTAACTTTCTGTTATTTCTTCTTCGTTAGTTTATTATGGTAATTTATTAATTGCTGTATTATTATTGTTTTAATTTCACAAAATCAATATAAAGTGAATTTACGAAACTTTCGCAACAATTTATGAATAAACATTGCTGTATAAAAACCTTAAATTACGATTCTCTAAATTTATTTCTCTTAAATCATTTTATAAAACCCAACTAATTTGATGAAGCAATAAATCACTGAATCGGTTCTTTCATAATTGATAATGATAGTGAGTTTTTGTTTACCTTTGTGTAGTTTTTTTAGAATGTAAATGTAGTGGCACGTATTTGACTTTCATAAGAGTTATTATATTTTCTTATACTTGTTATTAATTATAAAACAATTATTTTATTCTAAAAGCAATTTGAGAATCAAGGAATTACACCACCACTGCGGTTTTATCTTTCATCTTTATGCTAGGAAAAAAAGGCTAATTAATTAGAAATTCTATTAATTTTAAAAATCGAATTGAAATTTGCACGACAAAAAATACTGGTAAG
>JAUYWI010110960.1:0-10915 GCA_034780595.1 Parotoplana pacifica
TTCCAAATACAGCTGGGGTACATGTTGTGTACCCCACAGTATGCTTTAACCGTTAAATAACATCAGCATAGAAATGGTTTTCAGATAGGGAACGTACTTGGCCATAGATATCGATCTTGAATTAAATTTCTTACAAAAATTTGGAATTTAGAAATTCGATTACATAATCTACATAGCCAGTTTTCTGGACGACAATTCCCAGAACTATTTTGGACAACCTATTGGTCACTTTTAAAAAATATTATTTATCAGACCCTAATCCAGAGCCCTTTAGTAGTATGTATTTACATACCTCGGCAATCTTAAGTTCTATCTAAAATTGGAATGTCCTTCTTTCTTATCAACGTAATGGATAATTCAGTACTTACGTTTGTAGATTTGATTAATTTCTTTCTCTCGAAACGGGGCCTGTACCAAAAATAGCCTAAAAAACAAAACCATCAAAAGCATTCATTTGTTTAAAATGTTGGCGAATTTAATTATTTTAATTTTAATTTAATTTTCTATTCTTATATATCCTCTCTTGTCTTGTGTTTTGATCTCTAAAGATCAATAACAATTCAAGGTTGATGATGCTACCATACACCCCTCTCAGTCTATCTTTTAAACAGCCAGCGATAGAGGTAGGTACATAAAACTGCTGGTTATGATAGGTTCAGCCATTTCATTCCTATTTTATGGGATTCGTTTAAATTTTATTTTATTAAAATAAAAGAAATGCCGATTTCGCGCTCCGATTTCAGGTTTAATTGCCCCCACCTTCTTCCTGCTAATATATATACGTCTTGTATTCAATGCGATCTCTGCTGACATAAATATAGGAAGATACAATCCAAATTTGAATGTTCCTTTTTTCTTAAGGTACGTCGTTATAAACTTTAAACAAGAACCTGGATCACACTAGTTGAATATCTTAAGACAGCTTACATATGACAGATACGAATTTAACTTAGGAGGACCATTTAAGGACTGCTTGTAGCCGAGTCTTCTCTTCTTTGGCGAAGCTTCGGAATCAAGACTCCAAGTCAGCTGATCGGAGGTTTGAGTTTGTCAATCTTATGGCGGCAGTTAATCACCAGGTTGGGTTGGTTGAGGTGCGCGTCAGACTAGCGTTAGGGCCTTGGGTGTTCAGGCGAGGCATTGTCCAGACAGCACACCTGAGAAGGGGGTGTTCGGTGTGCTCAGGCTGGTCATGGCAATGTGGACAAATGTACTGCTAACACAATGCCTATTTGGAAACGGTGGACTTGCAAGATCGGCGAGTGACCAGGTCTAAGTTGGGACTTGCAAGACAACGTTTATTGCTCGTATCTTCTGAGGTTGGGAGTTTTACCGGGTTTACTCACAGTAATATGATAATGGAGGTCATGTTTAACAGCTGTCAGCCATTGTTCTGTTGTGATTCTTTTAATGTTGGATTTAGCTGCCTGGAATTGGATGATTTGGAAGTTGTCTTTATTGAGACTGGTTGCTTCTTTAGCCAGAGTGTCAGTTCTCTCATTTCCCTTGTTCTTTACATGACCTGGTACCCAGATGAGGTCGATAGAATGTTTTTTGTTGAGCAATCTAAGGTTTTGACTAAGTTGATGGACAGGGAACATTGCTGTCTTCAGAGTCAACTCCTTTTCAATTTTATTAATTAACGAAAGACCGTCTGTCAGATAAGAGTCCTATAGTTTTAGTTGACGTCATTTTGGACTCCCTGAGAAGGTGTTGAACAGCTGTGTTCATTGCAACAGCCTCAATGCTATCAAGAAGAACCGATTGATCCTGAAGCAATTTTAAACTCTTCATTTTTACCATTTTTCCAGCAGAGAGTATTCCCAGCACCAAACGTGAGTTCATTGTACATCACACTACCATCAGACCAAACCGACTTAACCGATAAATGGTCACAATGCTTCTACTATGGGAGCTGGTCTAAACTCAAGGGCCATTGAAAGGTTGTCAATTGGCGGTGAATAGTAACCGTTAAAGTGTATTAGCCTGCGAAATGCACACTCTATATAGGGTCACATTAAGGGCTCTGTGGTCGCTTTGAGTGACTACGCATAAAATAGTCAACCCAATTGCTCCAGAAGAAGAAGATGAGAAAAAGAGGAGGAGAAAGAAGAAGAAGAAAAGAAAAAGAATGAAGAAGATAATGTAGTGGTTTCATATTGGATTTATAGGGTTTCACCGATCGAGTTTGTCTACAAAGTTTTCTCACTGTAATAAATAGGAAGTTGTTTCTCTGGTGCCTTTTGACAGTGCAAAACAACAGAGACAGAGGGGAGTTCATTTTGCGGGAAATTTGAAACAATGATTTAATGTTTACCTCTGTATGTATAGTTTAATTTTTCATTTCTACAGACTGATCTGTTTGCCAGAATCATACATAATAACGTTGTTTGTTCAATCTTTCAAAATACCCGCCATGTATACCTACATCTATTATATGTATACACAAGACACATTGGATGGAGTTGGTCTGGTCGAATGACGACCCAGTCGGACTACTGCTGCTGCTAAACTAAATCATATGATGCCTACTAGCTCTGCCTGAACAACATTTTTGAAAGTTTTATTACATTTTCACCGATTTCGGCGACTGATTGCTCTTTACCGAATTTTATAATATTTTTTGGACTAATTCGTATTTTATAGGTGTTTGGAGGACGCTCAGGGTATCAAAGAGGGGACCGATTATACGTAGTTAGGGAGCCTGACAAAATAATGCCTGCTAGTATTATTAATACGACTAAATAAAATTGGAGATAAAACACCCACACATTTTGTGTCTTAAAAGGTTTTCAAATAAAATAATAATAACTTCGGGAAAAAAATCCAGCAATTAGATTGCCAATAGAAACTTCTGTAGGTATAAAGGCAATTATAATTAGAAGTCTCTCGGCTTCTAGACAATAATAATCGTTCACAAAAAGTTTCATTTTTCTAATCGGGGCAGTGTCATATCAAAGATAATTAATTAGGTTATCAGAATATCTCCGATTAATTGTTGAAAATAATTATTTCGTTCTCGAGATTTTGTATGCCGAGTTGTCTAAACCAAAACGTCCATCATCGACTCATTTTATTTGAGTTTTATAAAATTATCAAAATCAAATAGACAATTAAAGCGGTTTTTTTTTCTATTGTTTTTTGGCGGCTCTAATGTTTGAATTATTTCTAGTATATTGGATATTTTAATTTTTATAATCTTCTATTAGCATGTATGTGTTTAAGAGTAATAATAATAAAAAAACAGGAATACTTATTCATACAACTCGCAAATGATAGCCCAGGACAGCTGTTTCACTCTTGTTGGGCCTCATCAACCTGGCATAATCACAGCCTGAGTTCGTATATTTCATATCAAAGCATAAAAGTAAAGAAAAATTGCAAATTTTGCATAAAAAGAAAGCAAGTAGAAAATTTTCAGAAAAAAAGTATTAGAAGCCTGTTTTTATCAAAGGGCACTCACACTGTCAAAGCAGGTTCTGGCCATTTAATGTGTTTAAGAGTAATAATAATAAAAAAAACAGGAATACTTTGATAAAAATATAGTACTTGTCTATACTACTCACCAATGATAGCCCAGGACAGCTGTTTCGGCCTTGTTTGGCCTCATCAGCCAAGCACAATCACAGCCTGAGCAATATAAAATGTTCGTATATTTGCAATAATTGCATAAGAAGTGTGAAAATGGGAGATTTTCAGAAGAAATACGTTGGAAAGATTGTTTTTTTTATTAAAGGGCACTCACGCTGTCAATAAAATATGATCTCGGACTAAATTAACGCCAACTAATGTGTAAGAAATGTTAACAACAACCAAGGACTTGACAGCAACCTACTTCTCTACTATTTTAAAAAGTAAAATTAACCTAATATCTTGCTGTTCAATTTTATAATCTTCCATTAGCATGTACCAATGTAGGTTTAGTCAGTAAATCATTTGTGAACTAATGTTGACTGAGACACAAGCGCAATGCAAACAGTAATTTAAAGATGTACAAAGTGCTCATTCCAATCAAAAATAAAGTCGGTTGGTCTCACAGATTTCAATTATACCAGCCTATGCTTTTCAGAGGCTAGATAGAGCAGTAAGCGATTTACGCATAAGATGAATTAGACCGAGTTGGTTATCGCTGCTTTATAATTACTTTGCTTATGGTTGGTAAAGTTCAGTGGTTTTGTATTAATACAGCGACGATTAAATACTTTTTGTTTAATAAAGAAATATTAAAAATTCAAGGGTAAATTAAAACTTAAATGTTTGTAGATAATATACAAATGATTTTCTGTAGGTATTCATTAGTTAACTCTATAACGTCTTTGGTTGGAGGTAAGGAGGTACTTTATATTCTAGATGGCCAACATTTCTCGATAGAGGTTGATTTACAAAAGTAGCCAAAGAATGATGAAAATTACTCAAATATTTGAGGGAAAACAGTTCAAATTATTTAATAAATTGTGTATAAAGTAGTTTAAGGATGATATAAATACTATTTATTTTCACCATTTCGAGCCTCAATCTAAGAATAAAAAGTTAATATTATTTCGATCTTTTTTCTTTATTTGGTAGCAAGTGTTCAAACATATTGTTCATTAGAATATCTAAATATAATTAAAGAAAGCTGTAAAATATTTAAAAACCATAAAATATACATAATTTTCTAACTTTTATAGAGGCTCCCAATGGTAACGTCTTTTATCTTTTGCCAATCAGAAAACAGAAACTAAATTGTAAACCATAACGGATTTTTAAACAAGTAATCCGTCTAGTCTAACTATATAACGTCTTTGGTTCTAAATTAATTTCTAAGAATAAAACCCAGAAAAATACCAAAAATATAAAATCTTTTTATAAAATTGTCAAAAAATAATTTTGAAAATAAATTATTTGAAAATGATAAAAGTGAGAAATTACTTTGGAAAAAATGTATAGTGCATAATTGAGCAATTGATTTCATTAGTTGTAAACAGGCCATCATCTAATAAAAAATATGCTGCCTAATTGTCTATATTTACAACGAAAAGTTTGAACTTTAAATAAAAATAGGTTTCTGATAATTTTCTTAAAAACCTATTTACGCTTAGATTTTTTCCAAAAGTATCCCTTCTTTGTCATTTTAAATAAATAATTGATATCCGACGACACAATTAACTTGAAAGCTTGATGACTTATGCAGGGCAACATTTTCTAATATAATAAGCCAGTGATCAGATGGATGGGTGGTGATGTAAAGTTTCCAGGTTTACCATGCGACCATTCAAATCGTAAAAAACCTTTTATCATCTTTCTACCCTACTTCATTAACCAGACTCTTTAAATAAATGAAATATATCGAAATAATTAGAAATTAATAAGAATTGTTAGCATTATATAATATTTACTTGCCAAAAATAACAAAAAGTATGTTAACTCTAGTGACAAAATACAGCTGCTATATGTTAGTTTCGAAATTTCAAAATGTTGTTTTTCAGTTTCTAAATATTACCTGATTTGTTTTATTCTACACTTGTCGGCATCTAACATACCGATCCGTAGCTTTTTGAGGAGTTGGAACTTTTGTTTGCATATTTTCTCAGATTATGTCTTAATTACATATAAAATGCGACTTTTACTTTGAATTTTCAACAATTAAAATTACAAACTTAATTAACAGATCATAAAGATAAATCATATTGTAAAATCATAAAATAATGGTATCTAAATCATGACATAAAAATAGATATAGTCAAATAAATGAAATATATAATAATTAGCTAATAAAACTGTTTACATTTGCCTTTAAATAATCAATGAAGCAATTTATTATTTATTTATGTTCTCTTTAAAAATATAATTAATCAAATAATTGTACACCTTTCCAATTGAAAGTGTCAAACAATAATTTAGAATACAGATAAAATCTACGCCTGATTCGTGTTTGATGAGATATTATATAAAAACGGGATATTTTTTTCTGTGTGCTTTATAATTGTTCAACTAGTACAACCATTTTCTGTAAATTTTCATTTGATTTACCGGAAAAATAGTATTTAAAGGTATTGTAAACATTAGTGGAGTCATCAGAAATAGAATGTCCATCTCCATCAACCAATCTTTTTGAATTTCCATAACGTTTCCATTCAATAAAATCGCCTCTGTATGCTCCATGAGGATCAATTTCAAGTATCAGTACATATTGGAATAATGTTGGAATAGCAGGAGGACATTTTGTATTAGGTAGGTACTTATTGTATATTTTACTGTAGAGATAATGTCTTTCATTGAGAAAAAACACTACATGATCGTGTCATTGTCTAAGAAATAATAAGTAAATATTGTCAGTATAGAAATAGATAGGCAAAAACTAGGCATCAGTGTTGACAACATTGATGCTTAGTTTTTTGTCCTATCTAGAAAAAATTATAAATAGATTGGAAAAAACTAGGCATCCGTGAGAAGAAATAAAATATTTTTTATGCCTAATTTTTCCATTATGTAGAGAAAAGAGTTAAATACAATATTATAATAGAATAACAAGACAAAGATGGAGGCACAGATAGAATTTAAAAAAGTAGATGTCTTCATTGCTGTACAGTATGCTACATGTAAATCAGTGAGCGCAACTTATCTTAAAACTGTTTATAATGTTTCTTTTAATATTACATATTTCTTATCATATTTCTACCTAGTATTTTTAATGAAAAGGTTTTTGAACATAATTGACACCAAAGACTTTCTGAACACCCTGTAAAACACAGATTTAGTTGATTATAAGATACCGAAATTGTACAAAATCATTTAAATATTTTTCGAATAAAATATATGTTAGTTAATATGTGGCAATAGTTCTATAAATAATCTTAGATAGATCAACTATGTACAAATATCATTTATTTGAATTAACACAGACCAACTCTATATTTATCATTTCTTTTATACTCAGTTTAAACAAGCCAGTCTTCGTGGTTGTCACAGATTACAATGGGAACAAAATGGATTTGGGATCCATTTGTATTATTCGCCAGGGTCATCACCATACCTGAGCAGCTATAATTTTTTTTTTGGGGGGGGGGGCAAATCTGATTTTAGACCCTCTACTCTTTTTTTCAAAAATATAAATTACCACCTAATTTTCTCCCATGTTAAGAAATAATTTATTTTGGTATTACTCATTAGTTTGGTATAAAACACTGAAGCTACCGTGCTACCACAGCGTTATGAACATTATTTCAAGACAACATAGAGTCCACTGCACTTAATGTATGTAGCTATCTATTACACTGTATTATCTTGTGTTATAATCTCATGCGCCCACAGGCAGGTACATTATGCACTTACAATTTTGTATTAGAATAACAGTCTGCCTGATAGGTGTTGTCCTTCTTTTTTCCTTTTTGTCACCCCCTCCCCCTTTTCCTTCCCTCCTTCTTTTCCTTTTTTGCTACCCCTCCCCCTTTCCTTATTTCCTTCTCTGCTTCTTTTCCTTTTTTGCAACCCCCCTTTTCCTTTTTTGCTACCCCTCCCCCTTTTCCTTCTTTCTTCCCCTCCCTTATTTTTTCCCTTTTTTGTTACCCCTCCTTTTTCCTTCTCCCTCCTTTTTCTACCCCTCCCCCCTTTTCTTCTTTCCTTCCCTCCCTTCTTTTTCCTTTTTTGCTACCCCTCCTTCTTTTCCTTCCTTGTCCCTCCCTCTTGTCCTTCCCTTCCTTTCGTTTTTCCTTTTCTTTACCCCCTCCCTTTTTTCTTCTTTCCTCCCCTCCCTTCTTTTTTCCTTTTTTGCTACCCCTCCACCTTTTCTTCTTCCCCCTCCCCTTGATCAGGTATGTTCCAATGTCTTCCCTCTGTGAAATCATTGCCCACATATTTTCTTGTAATATCTACGAATCGTCTGTAACGGTTCCTTCGAAGAAGAAAAGCCCAATTTACATTTACCATATACTATTGTATATTATTGGGTTAGGTTACTTTTGGCGCACCCTGTATATTAATTAATTAATTAGTCTATTTTCATGGTCTCTCACATTTCACACAACATATAGTCCAGCTTACTTTCATGGTCTCTGACACTTCACCAGTCAAATAAAATTGAAGTGAGAGTGCTGCTAGATGAGCAACAGTCAAGCTTTCACCCCAAGGCAGTAGAAAAAGAGGACTGGAAGAATTGGAAGCCAGCAACCGAGAGCGGGATGGCGTGTTCATAACTGCTAAAACTTGTAGAAGCACCTTTGAAGATAAAAATAGACAATTCCCATTATGTAGCGGCAATACGAGCTAGCAAGTGTTATAGGACTTCTGAAAATAGACTATATCTCAACAACTACAATGGCAAGGGAACATAAAAACAAAGCTTGTTGAAGTAATAAAAATAAGCATCAACCAACCTGTGACCAATGATTGGCAATAGGAATGGATTCGGCACCAGGCTGACAACTGATCGCTTCAGAGACTTGCATCAAGCACAAGCGAGCAGTTCTATCAACCGAAAGTCTACGAATGTCCGTTAATCCATAGGACCAAGTGAAACAAGACACTGGAGCGTAATCAATTGTCCTCATCAGGCAGACAGGGCCACGCTCAGGACAGTTCTGGCTTGCTTTCGTCAACATCTTTAGCAATTGCCTGCTCATTCCACAAATTAAAAAAATAAAATACAATCAAAAATAAATAAACTGACTTTGAATAAAATATATTAAAACAACAAAAGGCCTGTGATTGAACCCTTCGAAAAAATTGAGGAATATTTTGCATAAATTTGAAGACTATGTTGACCAACCAACACAAAGCAAACCCAGAATAATTATTACTTAAAATAGAACATACACGGTGTCCGCGGAATTTTTGTGATAAAATTCCCGGTTTTTTCAGAACTATTTGTTAAATTCCCGGTTAGAGTAGTAATGCGCAATAATGAGTAATAAGTATAGTTTAAAAATGAAAATTGAAATTATTTAAACTTTTCTCAAAATATTGTGAAATATATATGTATATAACCATAGAGTTGGTATATAACTAACAAAAGGCGATATACATACATACCGAAATAAATAATGACTAATTACAGGGACGTAAAAGGTAAATTTGTGGTTTTCAGTAAAAGATCTATTTAGAAAAATAATTTAGCCTTTGGACAAATACAAAATAATGAATAGCTAGTATTTTAGAGTATAGCAAGACTGATTATATAAAACCTTAATGTCTCAAAAGCTATCAAACCTGCTCACACTATTACTAGTTTTTTTTATTTCATATTTTGAATGTGTGCTACAGTTAAGATTTAATTCTACATATTAAACGTTTTCCCTTAGCAAAATCAATGTATAGTTAGAAAAATGTCAGATAGATACGTATGTAGTTTAGAAAATCAGAAACAGAAAATAAATTATCGAGATGCGTAGTCACATAATTTAGCAAAGATTTCTGAGAAACTATTGGAAATTCGTAGAGCAGATAAATCAAGCATGTAAATACTGAATGAAACACAATAGCATAAATAATCAGAAATATGAGTAGGAATAGTTTATTTATTGTAACATCTCCTTTCGCAAAGTTGCCATCTGTTTCCGAACTACTTCGTCTTTAGTTTCAACAAAAGCTTTCAATTTTTTTGGCGTGTAATTCATCAAATTGTTGTTTCCGGATTTTTTGTCGACGTTCCTCCAGTTCTTGCTTTTTTTCATTTTCACGACTCCTTTCGGCCGCATCTCGCGACTGTCCTCTTGTGGCACGTACAGCTTTTAAAAGATCGGGAGATATAGTTATATGAAGAGGCCCACCTGCACGTTGGATTTCATCAAAAACAATTAGTTTGGATATAAGAGAAGTCTGCTTCATATTTTCTGACACAATATCTTCATTAATTGAAAAGCCAGATTCAACAGACGCATTTCCGTGAAAAATATTAGTACTTTTTGAATGGCACACCACAATGTTGAATAACTACTATCGTGACTCATAAGTTCAGCATACAATGAATCTAGATGGTGCTGGTAACCTTGGTTTGCAGGTTTTTATCCAAGACCATTCGAGAGAACTCCAGCTTTGCTTTGTCAGCTGTGGTCGCGGAGATGAGACAATTTTCAACAAGCACATCCAATAGCATCACTATTCTTTCTTCAGCAACGCCAGGTTTGTTTTTCACAAGAGTAGGTGACAAACTTGATGCCCCTTTTACAGCTGCATATTTTTTAAGGCGAACGTTCAATAATCTTTTCAACTATTTTGGTATAAAAAGTGCGGCAATCAGCATAGAATTGCTTTTGGACGTCTTGATCTAGTTCAGGTAAAGCCCTCCTAGCTCCAAAACCGACATCTGTCTTCTTTAGTTGAATATCACGCTCAGTTAAATTCACGTTCATCAACGTAGAGCAGCTTGTTTTTTTCAAGAATGCATGGCTTCACAAAACACATCAAAACAGATCGAAGAAGATTTTCAAGATATATTCGTACAAGAAAGAAAACATAGGCACTGTGGTTTAGAAAAGTCGCAAAAATGGTTCTAGTAAGGACACTGATTTAAAGAAATGCAGCTTAGCCAAGAGTAAAGGATCTTTGAAGAATTCTTTTACGACAAGGAATACTTCAGTTGAGATTTTAATCTCTGTATCATTGACAAGAATTTCAAGTGAGACACCATTTGAATGGCACATTCACAAATGTTTGAATTTTCCAACCATCGTACTGCACAAATTTTGAGTGGAAATAAAGTTTTGCTTGTATACAAGGCTGGTCGCGCAGGGCTATCTTAAGCAACCAATAAATATTTCACAAAAACGTATTCTCCATTTACATTGTGTGTGTCCAACATGAAAAGCTCCGTGAACAATATGAAGGCCACAACATAATGTCTCAATGATGGTAACACCGTTCATGGTTGACATTTCTGATTTCAGATTTCCGTAATATTTCCAATTTACAGATGGACCATCCATCGATATTTGCAGTA
>JAUYWI010110971.1:3179-21794 GCA_034780595.1 Parotoplana pacifica
CCCCCCCCCCCCGCCCGGACACCCTCTAGACAATTTTTGAAATTTCTCAACGCCACCAATTTCGATGAAATTTGAAATTATGTTAGAACAACATTCTCTTATTCATATTTTAGTGTAAATTGTTGTTTTTTTATCACCCCCCCTTAAGGTCCAATTTTGTGAAAGTGCATTTTAAAAATTAGATACCATTTGGTATGTTACAGACATATGTTATAGAATATCCTTGTTGAATGTAAATTACGGAATTTCAAAAATATTGATTTTTGTGACCTAAGTGCAAACTGAAAGCCCCCCCCCCAAAGCGATAATTGTTATTTTTGTAATAAAATAATTGCATCGGTTAGATTGTTTTAGAAGTAGTTTTGCCTAAATTTCGTTATAAAGGGCTCCTAATACTTTTACAAATTAATTGATCCAAAATAAGTTTTTAAACTTTTAGTGCCAAAAATGATCTTTTGACTGAAATCCCATTGAAATTTTTACGGACCGGAACTGGACATATACTAGAGCCTTATCAATAGCGATAAGTGCCGCCCTGAAGTTCAACCAAAATTTCACAGCAGGGGATTTGATGGTGTGAGAAATTTGGTCCTTGTTTAAGATAGCAATGGCCTCGCTTCCGCCAAATTTGGTAAACTTTTGACAGATCCATCGCTCTAAATTGTGATATCCGTTGGCGGCAAGGTATTAATGAAGCTATTAGCTAGGGACAATTGTTTATCTTGGAGTCACTATTGGAAGTAGCTGGGTTACTAGCAGTGGAGAACACGATGTTATTCTTAGACTCATTCCAGGGTGCACGATTTGGAATAATAAGTCGAGATTCCGTAGGGACCTTCTACCAGTCTCTCTCTCCACCTAGCCTAGCCGGTTTTGGAAATCCTCTTCTTGCCCTGATGACTGGCACTGATCGGGATTTCTATTAATAGCTTTAGCGTATCCATAGGCGCCCTGGTAGGTTCGAGACACACCTCAACACAAATATTTGTAGTATTGGTGCTTGATGACGGAAAAAGGAGTGGATGTAAGCCCAGCGTGGTCGATGCACGATCTGATATACATCATGCGGAGTGTGTTCGAAGACATAGCCCACTGCTTGCCAGCTCGAACTTTCAGTTGCCTAATTCGGGATTTCCGGTTCCTAGCTCGGCTCCATTATCGATAAATGTTTCCAAGGTACCTGTGTACAAAATTTCAACCTAATCCATCCACGGGAAGTATGGGACGTGTTAATTTAAAAAAACTTATAATTTATCAATTTCTTCCATGTTTGGTTATAAATCTATAAACTTCAATCATATTTTTATTGTTTCTATCTAGGAACTAGGCTGCTTACAATAGAACACTTGAAAGCTAAATACGACCCTTTATCGTTGTGAGGCTACTTATTATTTCATCCTAGCAATTTCTAAATCCTACTACTACCTAAATAATTATTTGTTACTCTTAATGGACATACATTCAATACCTACATCTAAGTTATTGAATATAGATTTTGAAATTGATTTCTTTTGTTGGGTAACTTAATTTGTTAATATACCATATGAAAGTTAGTGGGGAATAAAATAGTTCACAACTGTCATTTATTCCTCTTTTCCTATCAGTAATGCTTACATCAAAACACTTTATCTAACGTAATTAAATGTCTAGCTAACCATACTTTTGGAAATTGTTTGGTCTAATAGATATTTTTGGTACAAATGTGTCTAAATAAAAAATAATTTTATTATAATTAATGTTTTATGAATGTTTGGTAGACAAAAGGGCTGATTGGGCATTTAAAACTTTTTAAATTAACATAAGAAAAATAATACAACAAAATTTCAGTAACGTATTCTTTTGTTTTACTATTAAATTATTAACGTTCAACTTCTTCTAAGACTGATTAATAAAATTAAATCGATAACAAATTTTGTATAATCGGTGTTGATGTACCTGCTTTTTGTGTTGTTCATAATAGTAGCTAACTATTTTCAATTAAAAGACGACTGCAGCAAGTTCATATTATTCCTTTTTTAGATGATACCAATTTGTCGATAGAATTCCCAGTGCCCATGTTCGAGGATGGTGGAAACGAATTGAACTTTGTTTCTCCACAACCCACTACTGATTCTGGGGTAATTTCCGACCTGAATTCAACTGCCGACAGTCAGGAGTACAATAATGGCGTAGCAGAAACACCCTTGAACAGTGCACACAGTCATTCGTTTGCCTGTATTTCCGAGGTCGATCGGGCGCCATGCAGTGCCCCAGTGCTACGATCGACATCTGCCGTGGCCTACCCCGGTTGTTCTAAGTCGGCCACCAATCAGCAAAGAACACCATTCTGTCCTCTGATCAGAGAGCGCAAGAAAACGAACATCAACGAGGGAGCTGTTGAAAACACAGAGTCTTCCAAAGGCGACCAGCAACAGTGTGAAGCAGTTGATTATGACACAGATCTGGAGGTGGATGATGACGATGACGAAGAACCAGACAGTGAGGTGAAGAAAAGTTCAGCGAAGGTCTACATTGATGAATGCACAAAGCATAGTAAGGGTCTGATTAATATTAGCTGTATAGGTATCATAGAAAAATGAGAATTTAACTTTCTCAGTTTCCCACATTATCTCAATTCTATGCATCGAATTACCTCTATCAAAATCGTATAATAAGAAGGCCAAGTTAAGGGCGGCCGGGAACGTCATTAGATGCCCAAAAAATAAAATTTATCCGATTGATTTTGATTTCCGTCCAAAAGGTGTTGACTATCGTTTAGAGATGTTTTCAAGAGTTTATTTTGGCTATTCAATAAAATTAATCAATCGTTTTGTAATTTAACTGTCAGGTAGACACGACAAATCAGGAAACATATTTAAAGTCAATTGAACAAATTTCTAAAAAAGAGGTTTGTGTCAAAGTGAAGGTCAATCAACTTTTGTGAACGCACCTAGTATGAGCATAAATGGTGTTATTAAACGGCGTTATACCTACTCAGTGCGTGGTATGGGTTTGTATATTTATTCTATGATTGAATTTTAGAAACTTTGCCCGCTAGTTTTCTCATCAGCAATATGGAGGAAGGCCAACTGCGGATGAGGCATCATTATCTTGGGCCTATAGGAGCAAAAGCGTTGGCTATGGCCCTACAAGTACTTTTGACATATATATACCTAGTTCAGTGTTCTATAAAGGCACCCCAAGCATAATGAAACATCCAGTTTTTAAATAAAAATTATTCCATAAAATTATAATAATGTTGTTTATAAAAAATCGTTTGCAGATTTTTTTTAATAGTTTAAAAGCTTTAAAGAGATCGTTTTGACCGCATCTCAATCGAAATCTTATTGTTTTACTTACTACATAGCTGACTTATCTGTTTTGCTTTATGTCCAAAAATGGTCTTACAGAAGTTGTAGCATATTGAAATAAATTTGATGCAAATTGGATTGGACATTTCCTGCTTTTTATGGCTATGAATTTTATATCAACCGCGACTTCCATAGTTTGAAACAATTGTGACCAGTTATCAACTGGCGTTGGGTTTTTTGTTTGTTTTATTAGATTCGTCGTCGAATTTGGTGGTGTAGCACCATCCCAAATCCCATTTACTGATATCAGAAGTCCCTATTTCTTGAAAAAGGGTTGCTGGTTCTTGAACAATGCAAAAATAATTATGGGAATGGGTCGTTTGTGAATTCCAAAGATTTTTCCATATTTTGTGAGAGATTAGAGTGAGTTTCTGGTCTTATGATCTTATAAATTGTTGGCATAACCAGTCTTAGACCATCTATAGTCAATCAGTAACAAAGTAATTGGATAGATATGCTGCTACATAACTTTTTCAATAAGAGTGAAAATTACGCAAAATGAAAATTATTATTGCAAAGCTATTAATGAAATGTTGTTAGTACAATTTATGTTGAACAAAATGTTGTGGTAATTTTGTTTTGTTGCTTTTAGAACAATATTGTGATTGACACTCTGGATGTGGCAGATAACTATTTCGGGGAACAGGGCTGCATCAAATTGGCCAATGTTTTGAAAGAAAATGATGTTATAAGCAGTCTGGTAAGACAAATAATCTTTTGATTTTGATGGATTTCCATAATCATTTAGACTGATAAACGACAAATATGTAGAAACCTGGATAAAAATAGCAGCCCCAAAGAGTACCAAATATTATTAAAATTATTGAAAATGAGATTTTTTATTTTGTCTTTTTTTTCTCGCTCCATTATCAATAGCATGGCCTATAAACATGAAACCTTAACAACTATTCATATTTAATCTTTCATTTAATCAACTTTCCACTTAGCAAGTAATGCTAGTGACGCCAAGAATTTATTCATCCGCATACTATACATTTTATGGATAGAGAAAGTTAACTCTCAAAAATGATTTTGTATATTTTCTAGTTTGAACTGAGACATTTTTACCTTTTATAAAATTGTCATCCATTCTTGTAAAAAAATTAAGTAGTACTTCTGTCATATGGACATTTGGTGTCTTTTTAGTGAATTTTGTTGATGTTTTCAATGTTTATAAATAGTGAGCTTGTAATGGCATTAAGAATTAAAGTTATATGCTTTTAAATAATTATTTCTGTAATATATATTATTGTAATTTCTTATTTAAAATATACGATTGTTGAATTTAGGTAGGTAAGTGATAGCTAAAATTTTCAGATCAATTTCTTTTTTAATTTGTCTAGCTAGATTCTTCTTCTTCTACTTCTCTTCCCGTAACCAACATACATCCTTTTGGGCAGTAGAGGGTCAATAGGTGGGCTTAACCCTGATCAGATTATCCCCAGCCCGTACTAATAGGCTGAGCTAGACTGGAGTCCTGAATTCAGATTCAGATTATATCTGCTGTATTATACAAATATATACAGCTATTTCATTTTCATAAGCAGATATCAAGGTACCTTTATCTGGAACGAAAATCTAGATTGTTTCAAATGGAATTTATTGCTTTTAATAACACAGAATCAAGAGGGGTGGGTTGCGCCTTATTAATTTAATATTCTTTTGTTGTAGAATGTTTCGATGAATTTTATGGGACCAAAAGCGTCTGCAGCATTTGCCGATATGCTGGAAATTAACATGTCCCTCAAGACTCTGAAATTACAAGGTAGGTAACGTCTTGCAAAATAGAGCTGTTGCTTCTTGTTTATTAGGTATCTGAATGGAAGTGTGATAAATTAACTATATGTCATTTCCGTATTATGATGAAATATGTTTTAACCCATATAATAAATAAATAAAACAAATGATAAACGCAGTCCTATTGTCTTTTTAGTTGCTAGAGTACTATTTGTCTTTTCTTTTTTCTTATTACACATTAGACGTGACAGCATACAGATAAAAGAATAATATCACATATTGTCATTGCGCAATTTATTATTATCCCAAAGATTTTTTTATAGTTTGGATTGCTTAATTATGCCATAATATTATACACCCCCGGTCGTTATAGACGCAACAACAACATTTTATGCATGTTTTTTTAGTTTTCTTAACAGATGTTATTATTTGATCTGCAAAAAGTGTTTTAATTTACAGATATCAACCATTTAATGGACAAAATAAAGATGTTTACTTTCTTTTGGATGCTCTCATAGTAGTGTGCGAGCATTTAGACAATACAAATTTAACTCAGGCCAAATTCAAGAATAAAAATATGTATACAATGTTGTCG
Source organism: Parotoplana pacifica (assembly GCA_034780595.1). Lineage (NCBI taxonomy): Eukaryota > Metazoa > Platyhelminthes > Proseriata > Otoplanidae > Parotoplana > Parotoplana pacifica. Next base: position 8,862 of record JAUYWI010110971.1, read on the forward strand.
TTGCGTTTATAACGACCGGAGGCCGTAGATCAGGAAATTTTAAGTTAAAACTAAACTAGCTTCCATCATTTTTTAACCGAGGGATACATACCGATGTACATACATTCCCAATCAAAATCAAACGAAGCACGCTACCTTGGATTTTCACATTTTAACCGTCACTCTAAGACTAACACAGTTAAACAACGAGATTCTGCGAGAGTTTTAATTTTGTTGGTTGTATACTTTTCTTCCAAGTAACTTAAAAAAATCATAATTATGTTGATAGCAACTTTTCCATAACGCAGTCAGGACAAGCAAGATATGGGTATGAAAATGCTATTTCGGAATCCGACAGTTCGTAGACTGAGTGACTGAATCACGGGCTACGGTTAAATTTGTCAATGTGCTGTAATGAACTTTTCCAAATTGCAGTTTCCTGACAAATCCACTTGGCTGTTTGATCTTAACCTAATATTGTTTTGGTGTCCAATAAAACTTTGGTAAATTTGGAAAAATGGTGCTATGACTTTAAAATATACTTAGGTATGGGCTCTTTGATTGAAACTATGGTTTTGTCTTAAAACTTGCAGGTAAACCTTGCCTGTCTAACTTATATATAATATTATTTTATTTTTAGCCAATAAACTTGGAGATAGCGATGCTCGTTTCATTGGTGAAGCTTTAAAAAATAATTTATCGTTATTGTCATTAGATTTAAGCAATAATGACATTGGAGATGCCGGAGCCAAAGCAATAGCTGAAGGATTGGTGCGTTATTTAGTTTTTGGTTTTGGAAACAACATTTTTTAAACTGCCCGGCATTTTTGACAAAGGCTATCAAAAACCAGATGGCGGCGTACAAAAATCTAGAACTTTTCTATTTCTTTTGTCTGAATTCTTTGAGGTCTCAGGACAGCAGTTGAGTAGATATTGGTTTGTAGACACCACATTATATATAGGCGATCATTGTTTGCAAGCCAAGATCTGTCCTGAATGAAGTTATTGCTAAAAAGCATACAGGGTCATTCTCACGAAAAGTGTTCCATGGCAAAATACCAAAAACATTTGTGTTATATGTAAAACTTTTGTTGAAATCAGATAATACGTAAAGGCAGCTTCAAATTTCTATTTTATGAGGTTCTGATCCAACTATTAAACTTACACGAATTTACTTATTTTGATGTAGGGACTATTGCAAACATAATTCTCATAAATGCTAAAACGATCAAATCATAGCAATTATACACATATGGTGTTTCTCAAGTAAATGAACGATAACCAGAAAGATAATATGAAAACGTTTCACTAATAGATTAAATTTTAAATATATAATGATAACATTTGTTGAATCATCAATATTTGTTTTTTTTACATAAAATATGATATCAAAGTGACTCAAATATGATTAATAATTATAGAGTACGTAACATAAAATGTTGATATATAAAAAAACTTAAAAATTCATGGATTAATTGATTACGTTTATTAAAAATTGTTTATATAATATTTTCCAATATGCAGGCAGACCACATTTCATTTTAGTGCATTGTTACAAACATAATTGTTATATAATTACATATTGTACATATATTTACATAATTGTATGTATATTGTAATTTTCTAAATTTATGCCGTTACTGTAGATCACAGAATTTAAATGTTAATTAATCTTTAATTGATTTCACTTTATAAATGCAGACATATAGCAAGGTAAATGTCTATAAAAGGAAGCATTAGTTACGTACTCTAACTAACGTGTTACGTCCTTTATGATGTTATTATATGTATTAGCAGTACTAGGGGTTATGTAAACGCCATTTATTTCTATTACATTTTATGTTCAGTGAAGAACAACACATAAAACGGATTTTATTTGATACCTTTTAGTCATTTAAATAACTTTTTAGTACTAAATAGTACTAGAATATTATGCTAAAATGAAATAATATACTTTTAAGTTGATATAATGCATCCTAAATAAATTATTAATTTAAAATTGACTTAAGATATCTAAATTATTTTTTTACACATGAAAATTTATTTTGCCGAATTTAAAAACATAGAGGACCTCATATGGAGGACCTAACATTAAAAATTGTTTTGATGATTTTATATCCACATGAGTGCATGTTTAGTGGTAAAATACACTAAAAGGATGCTTTGGCGGCAGAAGAATCTAAACGTAAAATATACAACACGTAACAATATCTAGCTTAAGAAATTTTAACTTTAAAGATTCATAGAGGCAGTTACTTTTTAATGTCTATTTTTAGACTTCAATTTGAAGTGTTACTATGCAGAATCCAATAAAAGTAAACTGTTAATACTTTAAATAAATATTTTAAAAAAACAATAAAATAGGCAATTTTTTCGCTATTTAATCGAATATTTCTTAGTTCTTAATTTAATTTTTAAAAATAGAGAGCATGTATCATAAAATGTCCACATCGCATTTCTCAATTCAGAACCGCCAAGTATATAATAAATATCTATTTCTTTTATAAATTGATCAAAAGATTTCAAATATTAAATTCATAACAGTAAGTATAAGTAATGATTAAATGTTTTTTGTCAGAAGAAATGCTAAAATACATGTTTAATATTCTTAGTGGACATCTATTTGGGATATATTTCAAGGGTTATCTAAATCAAGCAAATGTTCTGTAGATGTTACACCTATAAAGTATAACGTTCTAAAAAGATAATTGTCAGACGAATACTTAAATGCATGTATATGAAAATATATTTTTGTACAATTAATTTTGACTCCAAGCCAGTGGACAGCGATAAAGTCACTGGCACATTTTCTTGACAATGGCCCTAAAGACGCCATGTAAGGTGAAAAATAGGAGGCATTCCATTCCCAATGATAGTCCAATTTTTCCCATGCCCTCAATAAGAGAACATACTTAACAGAGCCAGTGCTGTCACCATCAGTCAAGTTAGAGGTAAACTCATCGACAGTTTTCTCTGGACTGATCGATCCCACGTTTGTTACCAAACAAAAAATAGGAAGCAGTTCTAATAGTCAAGTGACCCAAAATTCAACCACAACGGCTTCAAAAACACTGACATCATCTACGATAGAACCCAAAACTGGTCGTACGGTCATTTTAAGGACTTTTTGGATCGTTCTCTCAAAACAGTAGGAAGCCAATTCTTCAGGAAGAACTCTTCCAATTTGTTCATTTTATTCTTTTAAAACATTGTAAACCTGATTGCTAGTAAATAAAAATAAAAATGCAATTTGGATATAATTTAGCCGGTCCTGCGGATGTTATTGCATCATAATATTTTCCCAGTAATATTTTAAAATGCTGCTACTCATCTTGGACAATTCACATCACATAGTATTCTGTACTCAGTATGGACACCATTTGAAAGTAATTACTTTTTACTTTGCTCCTAATGCATCGATGTTTCTTTTGTATTCTGTTAACCAGAGACATAGATATAGTCTGTCTCTGCCCGATAATAAAGCAACTTTTTGAGTTTACTATGCAATTCATTCACAAAGTAGTTAATTCTATCCATTTGATGGCTGCATCAAAGGGAGTAATTACATATATCCAGGATTAGAGTAATGGTATCCAGGATAATATTACTCGAGTAATTATTCAAACAGGGAGTTATTAGCTCTCATTTTATTGCACCGGTTGTCACTAGATTTGGCAGCTTTGACTATACTGTTACACTCTTTTTATAGAACAAAATTTGTTAAGGTGTGTACATAATAATCCATTTTTAAAATGTTTGCAATAGAATGGCCAAGCCAAAATATTTTAAGTTCTAGTTGAAACTGGAAATTATACATCCAATTCTACACCCCGGAAAAAGAAATGGATTTTTACATTGTATTTTATTTTTAACCGTTATTTATGAGAAAAGTATAAGACCAAAACCAAGCTTCATATAGATTTTTGGATGCTCATACTTTTGTATACTTTTCTCACAGGTGCTCATAGGTGATAAGTTAAAAATAATATTATAAATGTGAAAATCCAACGGGGCTCGTGTTTTTCCGCGGCTGTGAGAAAAATGTAGGACCAACAGAGTTAGAATTTTTACACAACTCTCACATTCTGTCATTGGATGATTATGTGAAATCTTAAAACTAATAAAATGTAAAAATTCAAGGGGTCTTATATTTTTTCTATGTTGTTTTATAATAGTTTGATTCACTAATATCTGAATAGGGAGTTTTTTAACTTCCCTTGTTGAGTATTCAATAGCGATATTAGATCTTGAACTTAATTTACAACAACCATTTTTTATTCAGGCGTTGAATGTTGGATTGACAGATTTGGATATTAGCTGGAACTGTTTTCGTGAACGTGGTGCTGCCTCTTTTGCCAAAGCTTTGTGTGTAAGATATTTTTTATATTTCATTACTTTTGTAACAAATTAATGGTTTTGTGGAATAAATCACGTTTTTATGATTATATAATAATTTTTGATTACCAACCATCAAAATTTCAGACAAACACAATGTTGGAAATTTTGGATTTGTCGTGGACTTGTATCGGAGATTTGGGATCACGTGTATTTTGCAAAGCTCTTCAAACGAATACCAGACTAAAAGTATTAGACTTGAGGTAAGTCAAAAGATAAAACAAGTTAAGTAGTTTACTAAATTCCAATATGGCTAAGCTAAGATCCTTGCTGGATTGTTTGGATTTACTTGATAGAAGTACATCTAAATCGCATGACAGAGATTATATATACATAATATATTTCCTTCTTTCGAAGACAGCTAATGAATTCACAGATTCTTTGAGACAAATTTTGGGAACTATAATTTTGTTTGACCTCCAACATGCAGAATTTCAGCCTGCAAGCTAGACCGGGGTTTGTGATAAACGCTGATTTTCATAATTGCTCCTATTCAATTTACTATTTGTTATGGAGCAGAATTGAATGCACCATCTAAGGATTGTTAGTGCAACGCATTGCCCTCTAAGTTTTTGTGTCTACTATTTTTTCACGTGACCCCCTCCGGCTGTTTATTAGAATAGATTCAAAAGATGTTTGTTGGACTTTGATAGGGATGATGTTAGCCTCCTTGTACATGATTTCTTTCGGTGTGCTGCTAGTCAGTTCAGTGAGGATGTGACCTGCTCTGATGTTCATTGCCTCGATATCATTGACTTGCGTGTCGCTGGCATTGCACATCCATATGTTGCCGTAACTTTCGATAGAAATAGGGCATTGTAGACTTTCTTTGAGCGATTTTATGCTACACCCCAGGTTCTACCACTGAGTGCCTTTAGAACGTTGCATCTTTGATTGAGCGATTTCTTGGAGTCTTCGTGTGTGCGTTACCGGTAAGCTAGCTCTCCATTGTCACTCCTAGAAATTTCGGTTTGATATATTGAGGATCTCTTTGGAATCTGATGTTTGTTTTCTTTTTCCTTTTACTTCTTTGAGGTCTAAGGTGAAGATACTGCTCGTTGTTATTTCCTTGCTCATGGTGACTTGTTTTCGTTGGCCCACTTGTCCAAGCCTTCCATAGCTATGTTCAAGTGATTTTTGGCGTCCTGGATTTTTCTTTTGTGTGTTACGAGTGCGAGGTCGTCCACGCATTTCGGTTGCTCGATTTTTTCGGGGATGTAGTCCTGTATGTCTGTTATGTAGATGACCCAGAGGATGTGGTAAACTTTGTCTGAAGTTTATTTTCTTGCTGTTGGCTTTTCCGAATTTCACATAGGCTTTTTTGTCTCTGAGATTTGATTCACCACACAGTTTGTAATGTTCATTTTCAGCATCTTACAGTATAGCTTTTCTTTCCATACTTTGTCGTAGGGGTGGCGGAAATTGACGATGTAGCCACCGTCCATTCACGTTCTTGTAATCTGTCGATGATTGTTTGGTGGACCATGCCAATTTGCTCTGAAACCCGCTTGTCTTCATTCCAGTTTCTGGTTATTTCTAAGGAAGTGCATAAGTTTATCTTTAACGATCTTCTCTATAATCTTCGAGGTCGTACTCAGTAGTTGGATGAGTCTGTAGGAGTACCACCTCGAAAATTATAGAGAAGATCGTTGAAGATAGACTTATGCTTCCTTAAAAATGACCCGAAAAGGTCAATCGAAGAACATATTGGCATGGTCCACCAAAAACAATCATCGACAAATTACAAGAACATGAAAAGACGGTGGCTACCTTTGTCGATTTCAGCCGCGCCCACGACAAAGTATGGAAGGAGAAGCAATACTGTAAGATGCTGAAAATGAACATTCCAAACTGTGTAGTGAAATGTGTTAACTCAAATCTCAGAGTCAAAAAGCCTACGTAAAATTCCGAGAAGCCAACAGCAAAAAAATGAACTTCAGACAAGGTTTACCAAAAGGGGCCGTATTCTTACCCATCCTCTAGGTCATCTACATGACAGACATACAGGACTACATCCCTGAAAACATCAAGCAACCGAAATTTGAGACACATTCGATAACACTCTTCACGATTCCTTGAGCTTGAGCGTCATTAGTACTACCAAGAAAAGGAGCATCTGACTGCGTTATCAACGACAGACAGCCGATATTGTTACTCAAAGTAATATAAGTCGTCTCTTGTTGTCTTGTAAACCAGAATTGGTTTGTGAATATTTCTTCTGTAAAGTTTTGCTTGTTCACATTATGTTTTACCAAACAGAATTTAGAGTCTATACCCCATAATCGTGTATTTTCTAGCCATTGCACACTGTTTAAATGCCGATGTTGGAGACGTATTGTCAAAACACTGTTGAAGTAAGCTAAATAAGTAAAGGTGCAAACTAAACATGTGAAGGTTAAACTTTAACACTGTTGAAGTGACCATGTTGCCCATCATTATTGAAAAAAAACGTTTGGCTTCACAGTAAATGAATTTTTCATCTGACATGTAGAACAGTAATCATTGACATCATTCTTGGGTGGCAGACACTTTTCACTGTTGTATATGCTTCCTGTAGGTATAATCATGGCCAGGATTGTATTCAAAATTTTCGAATCTAGAACTATCGAGATTTGAACTAGCTTGTTGTAGATGGATAAATTCTACTTTAATTACTTGTTTCAGATAAATTTTATATTTCATTGTCAATATTGTATAATTTTGCTTTTAGATCAGGTAAATTAACTTTCTGTGTTCTACATGTCCAATTCTACTCTGCTTTTTCTCTTGTTAAGGTTAAATATTTTGAAACTGTAAACATTTCTCTCGTCCTTAGTCTAAAACAATTTGAATTTTAAAATATCTGTTTGTTTATTTTAGTTTCACTCGGCTTAATTTTGAACAGGTTGCCATTCTTTCTCCTGGCATTCAAACAAATAATTCATTGGAGACACTTCTGGTATATTTTTATAAATTTTTATAAATGCATGCAATAATTAATCGGTGTTGTTTTATAAAGCATTAAGTTTGTTCAAATTACTTTGGAGACTGCATTTTTACAGGCAACACAAAAAATATTAAATCGCAAAACTTAGAATGAGAAAATTCACTCTGTGTACTATGTACATATATTAGACGAATTCTATTTTTAGAAGTATCTACATATAATTCTTTACGTATTAACTTTGTTTAGTCCTGAAACAATTTATTACGTTTTTCACTGAGAAAGCGCAGCTAATTTTCAATTGCTTTTGTTTTTGTGTTTCTTTTAATTTTAATAACATGTTATTCAATTATAGATAATCCGGATATATATTTAGGTTCATGACTTATTTTATTAATTATTAGTTTCAAAATAATACTTGACTGACATAGCTAATATGTCTAAAACAACGTAGAACACGAACCAACATATTAAGTATATCTAGTTCTTTGACTTGTTACAGTTCTGTTTTGTATTTTACTTATAGTTGCATCAATTTCCTCGTGTCTATTCTAACTTTTAGCTTAACGGAAATCCTCTAACGGAGAAAGGAGTTGATCTTCTTATTAACACAGTTAGAAAGGGACGCCAGCTACGATTTCTAAGCATTGAAGTGAGTTTGTTGGTTTACTGAATGATCATTCTTCAGAGTTGGTCGGGTGTTACTTAACACGAATTTCCTGATTTCTGTTAATAGATACAATATGGATGTGTATATATATTTGCTTTTCTTTAAATTTATATGAGAAGAGTATAGGCATTATGCATCGCATATTATTGTTATAATTTAGACTAGATACACAATATTTTTATTTCTTTTTAAATAATATGTTAAAAAATCAAAATATTTTGTGGTTCTCTTTCTTTAAAAGGTGACTAGGGAACATATTGTGTTTTATTTGGTAGGATATTCCCTTGCAAGAATGCCATATAACAAAATTGAAGAAGATGGAAGCAGAGATGTCCGACTTTGTAGCTATGCATAGTGGAGTCAATGGTTTGCTAAAAAAGCGCGTGAGTTATTATTAAAATATTTTAATTTTAAAATAACAACTGTTTTACAGCATAAGAGACATTGACACCAAAGACATTGAGGTGAACTCTCAAATCGTTTTATCTTGTTATTTTTTAATTTCATTAGACTATTTATGGCAGATGTTTCATGCATTTTGAGGAATTTAAGATGGATGTTGGTCATAGCCCTAACATACATACATGTACCAGAAATGAATCAATCGTGGTCATATTTGAAATAAAGGTTGAACGTCAATTTTGTATCTTTCTATATATTTTAGCAACTAACATCCGTGCTGATTCTCTTTGACCGTTTTCTTGAAGAGCACAAAGAAACGATGATCGATTTATTCAATTCTCTGGATTCTGATGGTTCTGGCGATGTCACTCTTGAAGAACTTAAACTGGGTTTTAAAGAGCATGGACTGCGTCTTACCAATGTAAATTAAAATGCATTTCTTTAATATTTTGTGAATTCTAAATAGCAGAGGAAATTTTGTAGTTTTTTTTAAATTTTAGAATCTAAGATTATATGATGATAAAACGAATATTGATTTAGTGAAAGTTATTGTCAAGCAGTTCAAAGCAGCACTCTTTGGAAGTTTTTTTTATTTGAAGTCACCCACCTATTAACCTTTCGTGGTCACAGGGGGGAGGGTGGGGTATGCTTCCCTAACAAAAATCAGAAATCTCTGGAAAACGCATTAAGTGATTGGAGTGAAATATGATACCATTAGTCTACTAAATTCTCTTGTGGATTTTTTATTTAAAAATTGTTGACCTTTGAAAAATCGAAGTTGGGTCTAAATGGTGAAAATGTATTTTTGTTACCAAAAACATCGTTTTAAATTTTAAATAAAAATATTAATATTTAATAGATATACTGAAAACACCATTTTCCCATATAAAACCGGGTTTTGAAGTATTGACTTTTGTCTATAGGGTGCAACCTGAGAGCCAATAGTTGAAAATTATATTTCATCCATCGAAAAAAATATAAATCGATTTTTTTAAACCCTGCTAACTCTGTGAAAAAAAATATTCACCCAAATTTTGCCATTCCTGAAAATCCTATATACATTATTTAGATAGATAAATTTGAAAATTTAATTTATTCATAAATTGAGAATATTTTATTGGAATGTATTCAAATTTGGTATGCGTACATCTTATCTGATACTTCATTGGTGATTGGTGTGCCAAGGAAAAATATTCTAACTTTATCCAAAGTCTGAAATTGAGGTCCACTGAGTTATGGTCTGGCTGGACCCAAACGGTATGTCAAAAACAAAAATTATATTTTTAAAATTTTTATTTAAATGACTAAATTCAATCAAAAACTACTAAAATGATTTAGAAATTATTAATAAGCCATTTCAAACCATTTTGGATGATTAACTTGCCTTTAAAAGCATTTTATTAAAAATCAATTTTTAGCAGACGTGCCCTCATATCTCAGGAACATGAGCCATCTCAAAATATAATACACTGTGTTAGATATCTTCTGGCACATTATAAATCTCAAGTTTCAGAAGAATATGATGTTTCGTTTGGATTTTAGAGCCAATTATGTGATTTTAGCACAAAATATCGGGTTTTTTTCACTTTCTGGATTTGTTTTGCTTTTAAGCTTTAAAGCTAGACCAAATTTGAAGTCAATTGGACAAAGTTTAATTTTTGAACCTGATGATGTCATCGGCTTCTAGCCTGTCACCACATTGATTTAAAAAAAAATTGTCAATAAATCTTTTCAAGGTACCGGTGTACCAAATGTCATACAGGGGTAGCATGAAATCCTAAGGGGATTAATACCCCCCTCCCCTTGATCACGGTTTATATTTTTAGATGTGACTATGGGAACGGGATTAATTCATGTTGGAACACTTACCAACCATGTACTTTTACAAAAATTATTGATTTGTAAATAAATACGAACAAAACCATATACTGGAAACCGATTGTTATTTAATACAGCTTTTTGAAAATATTGATATTTGTAGATTAGGTGCAAGCTAAGAGCCAGGGCAATTATGTGTTTTCTATCAAATTCTGTTTCTTTTAATATTTATCTGTCACAAGACTATCAGCTTTATTTCAATAGTAACATTAGATTACTTGACATTTCAAACTGAACTGTTTTGTTATTTATGTATTATTTTTTAGAGATTAATTGATATGTTATTAGAGGAAATTGACCAGGACAAAAGTGGGACGATTGAATACGAGTGAGTTTCTTTTGTTCTTATCTATGTATAATTATATGAAAATGGTCATTAATCAATAAATCTTTGTTTAATTCAAGTAAAAAACTAATGTATTTCAAAATTGCTAGCGTTCACTTCACTTGCGCAACTTGTTTTTTTTTCTTTATGCTTTCATTTCGTGTAATTTTCAATTCTTTGCTATTATAGCATTTTTATTTAAACCAATTATGAGGATTAATTAAAGGCTCTGAGTATCGGATAGAAATTTATTATTACTGCTGCTGGTTTGTGGGTATATGACCATATAACGGTCACCTCGGTGACTAATCACTGGTACTTTAAGCTCTTGCTGTAACCCCAGTTGGAAATGTGTGTATTCCGCAAGCTACGTGGACTATCTAGTACCCAACGGTCACCACTTGGGAGGTCACCACATTGACCGACAAATGACAACCTCTTGGGCTACGACCGGCTCCCAAGGACACATTGACTACTCATCTGGGTGGTCGGAGGTGGGTTGTCTAGTCCTTGCGCACTGAACCCTTTTACACCAAGTAACCTAGTGTTCTCGAACTGGGTACCTCCCGTTCCGTAATCCAGCGCGCTACTCAATTGGCTATCGGCTTATCATAAGAACTTTATTATATCTAACAAACCTATTTAGAGAATGTTTTGGTCGTATGCCCCCTATTTTTGTAACGACATACGTAATGTTTGTTGTGAAAAATATATGACATTAAATAGAGACCAGATAAAGTTCCACTGTTGTATCTGCTTTAAAAATATTTTGCCTATGAGTATATTTAATTTTTCCAGCCATGTAAATATTTATCTTTTCTATTTATTTTTGCTTAACTTGCACAATTTTTTTTATAAACGGTAGAGCTTTTTTATTAATTTTAGAGAACTTCTTCATGCAGTGTCAGTCGCTCGAACGACAGGCGAAAAACAAATGATTCTGGCTGATCCCATGAATGCCATCCAGGAAATCCGTGAACGCCGCGAACGCCAGGAAGCCGAAGCCCGAGCAGCGGAAGAAACACGGAGGAAGCGTGAACTGGAGCGAGAGGCTGAAGCGCGGAGATTGGCCATATTGAAACTGGAGGAAGAAGTAATGGCACGACTCGCTGCTCAAGAGAACGATAAGCTCCAAAATGAGAACAAGAATGAAAATGAGAAACAGAACATTAGCGATGTAAATAGTTTAAATGAAGAAATTAATGTTTGTAGTAAAGAAAATAATGTGTCAGTAAATGAAGAATTAAGTGACAATATATCGGTTATAACTAGTAATGATGAAGACCCCTCTATGTTGGATACAAATTCATAATATTGGTTTCTATATAAACATGTAAATAGATCAAAGAACTGCTCAGAAATGTGTCCCATATACGCATTCCAACCACACAGACATACAAATATGTACTTATGTAAATATTACCAGAAAACATTTATTTTTTATATATTTTTGGGTAGGTTACGTTTTTTATTGTTATCATAGATTGTATCAGATATTCCGTTAGAGTATCGACTGAATAAATATTATGGACATTTTGTTGTGTTATTTATGTTTTTAAATTTCAAACCTACTTGGTCAATAGTGGTTGAAAATTTATTTTTGCATAATTTTTAATTAAGTAGTTTATAAACGAAAAATGTAAAAAAAAACGAAACTATAAGTTCCTTTGTTGTTGTTGTTGATCTTCGGCCGGTTCGACAGAATCCTCTCGCCGACGAGGTATTGTAAGCATTTTGTTGTTGCACGAGAAAGCTGGTGCTGATCGTCTGTGCGCTAAAATTATTTCGGCGTATTGCTTCCAAGCGTGGGCAGTCAATTTGTAGGTGTTGAGTGTCCCCTTTTCCTTCCTGACAATGACTATAAATAGAAGACGCTTCGTTCCCGATTCGGTGTCTTGCAATTGATGGATGGTCCTTGATTTTGGCACCTTTATGGGTGCTCCAGTGCAGGTCCTGTCTTCTGCTATTGCTCTACATATCTCCTCATGGTGTTTTTGAGGATCCTTGCGTTGGCTGTCTTGAAGTCTATGAGCCATGTTCTGCATGCTTGGCAACACCATCAACTTCCTCATTCCCTGGATTCCTGAATGCCCAGGACCCATTCGATAGTCAGTTGGTTATTGTTGCCTGCTATTTGAAGAGAAAGACACTAAAGGTTGTTCGTCGTTGTGCATTTTTGTTGTGATGGTCCCGCATTGAGACTCGTGTTGCTGATTGGCTGTCTGTACACAGGATGATGTGGCCCTATGGTCCATACATCCCAACCGGTATGGGTTATGTGTTAATGGGTCCATGAATAGATGGTTCATAGATAAAAAGGTCGGTTCAAATCATACCAGACAGGAAGGCCGCTCCTATGTT
>JAUYWI010110972.1:0-10915 GCA_034780595.1 Parotoplana pacifica
GGATTAGGACACTTTGGTGGCCTAGTCGATCTCCTGATATGAACCCGATTGAACACCTTTGAGATATCTTAAACAATCATGTGCCAAAAAGAAATCCTCGCACATTAAATAAACTGCGAAACTTTCTTATGGAGGAGTGGAGAGCATTGCCTCTCAACGTGATCTAAAATTTGGGGGATAGTGAGACACGACTGGTTCGTACTTTATTGCAGGAGAATGGGGGGTATACAAGATACTAATTTTCTGTACATAATTTATGTTATTCCTAATTGTATACTTATATAGTACATATATAGTACGTACATACGTACAAATTATTCAGTGTTAAAATAATCTTTTTATTCGTATTATTTAGGGTTTCCTTTTTTTTGTTCTAGTGTATATTTATTGAACATGGTTGCGATAAACCAGATTCTGTTAGAGTCTATTCTTTTTAATTCTTTCTTATGATATTTATCGTTTACTAAGTAACTTATAAAATTTATTGTACAAATAAAATATTGATCTGTCGTCCACGTCACTGTAACTTAGAATCAGATTATAATTTTAACAAATTAGAATAAAGTTCAACCGTTTTAACTGCTTGTGAACAACCTGTTGATCGATAAGATACATAGTTCACTTACAAAGTCTAAAGTGCTTACTTAAAATATGACAAATACAAAAATTTCTGTTCAAAATGTTAGTTCAGGTATATTGTAGTTACACATTTTTTATTAAAATTTCCATTTTATGATCAGATTTTGATTTTTAAAGATGTAGACAACAGTTCAATATTGGTACAGATAGAAATGGAAAGAGTAACTTTATCAATCAGTTCAGAGATCTAAATCAATAATAATAAAACAGAAATCAAAATGCCAATAAAATGGTTAAAATCAACTAAATGTCAAATACTTTTCAAGTTGATCCATTTTCTTACTTATCTTTTTCTTTATTTCTTCCTTCAGTTTTGGTTGTTATTAATCATTTTTCATATTTTGAATTTGTATTTTATGTTAATTTAGAAGGCTGGCACTATTTATCCAATATCTTTACGTTATTTACAGCATATTTTATAAATCACCCATCATTATCGGATCTATTATGCAATATGAAAAATACAATATTGTCGTTTTCAAACAATCGTATGATAAGTTTTCGCAGGTGCAAAAATAATTTTAATTAACTTTCAGATTGCACTCTGGTCAGAAAATTCAACATTTAAAAAAACTCGTATTATATTAAACAGAAATGCAGTTACAACACCAAATATTAACCCTTCCTTGAATGATAAATAATTTTTAGAGGGGAGGGGCAAGCTAGGACCGATGACGTCATAGAGGAACAAACAAATTTATCTGAACAAATCAAAGGAGACGTTTGTTTTGATAATTTAAGGGCTCTGTTGTCTTCGAAGGATTATATCTACTCATATTGTCACTATGCATAAATATAAGCACTTACGATGCTCCTATACAGGTATAAGAAACATTTCGCATTCCTCCATTGTGATAGCAATAATTGTGGAACATGCTCTCGGCTTGGTATTCATACATACCGGGCTTCAGATGTTGCATCACATAGCGATGGGCCTCACTACTAATTTTATTACAATAACGCAGAACATCTAATTCGAGAGTGGTCTTGATAACTCGACTAAAAAAAAACTAGCTTAAAGTAATGGTGTAATCATACAAATAAAAAAATGTACTACATAAATACAGCGCCACCAATTAATAACGCTGCTCCCCTGTATATACAGCTAGCTTGAAGCAAACTACAAAATAGGTGTAATAGGGTTTTTAGTGTTCGACACACACACTGGATTCACTTTAAAATAGTAGAATTTGCCTATATTATGCAAAGAAGATGAATATTCACATTAGGCGAATTTAACTTTTTCTATCTAAGAACACCGAAAAAGTGGAGATTTCACAAACATAATAATAAACTACAAAATGTACAATTAAAATTATTTGTGTTTTTTCTAATAAAAGAATGTCTTTTGTATTTTTCATTGAAATAGTTGGAACCTTAAACAATGAAGGCCTTTGCTTTGGGACCGTATCATTATTATCACCATTGTTTAGTGTACTTTGAAGAGCCTTTAGGGTACACTTCAGAAACAGTCCTCTGATTATGTCATTGATTACTTCTTCATTATATTTGTAGCAATTTAATTGTTTTTTCAAGAATAATTAAATGATATTTGCAATATCTTTTACCTAATATAAACTTAGATTTATGGTACATATCATTTTAAAATGCTGCCATATAGTAGGCTAATATACCATATAGACAAATTCTACTTTGACTGTTTAATTAACTACCTAAACAATTTTTAGACGGTAAAAAATTGAACAACACAAACTTACCACTCAGCAATCTCTTCAAAAAGAAGTTCATTATCCACACTGAAACTGTAAGAGAAATTAAACACATTTTACCGAATTCGTTAGAGCGAAAAAAACCAATGACACAACATACAGCAAATTACACTTGTGGAGGAATAAATAGGATATAATTTGATAAGTACATTTCAGAAATAAAGAGAGCCATCATCCAAAATGAAAGACAACAATTAAAAATTATGTTGTAAACAACCTAAAAATTTAGACCAGAATAGAACATTTTCTAGTTGGTTATTTTACATAATAATTACCTTTTTATTCCGTCGAAATCAGCTTCTACTACAAAATTTCCACTATCAGTATTTTGACCACGCTAAATAAAAAAAGAAATAATAGTTATTTTAGGCATCGTAGTAAAGTTTAATAAACATGGTTCTACAGATTTGATTTGATTTTTTCTCGTTGGTTTGCCATCAGTATTTTTAGATAAAAGGAAAATATGAATTATCTTGCAATAAGAAACTCCAAGTATAAAGTTCTAGATAATTAGATATTCCTAAATACAGAATAGAATGAAACAGTTAAAAAGAAGAGAAGTAGGTGTGAAGGATTCAATTAAGTCTCTTGCTTTTTCTTCTTCTTTAGCCTTTGCCGATATTTTGATGAATGAATTTTTTGAAGATTACTAACTTCCTCATTTGAAATTGCCTTCTTGTCTTCAAGAATTTGCCATAGATTAAATAGATTAGAACTATCAACAAAATGATCTCTGGTGTATTCCAGGTAGTAATGCAAACACGAAATTTAGAAAAAATGACTTACAAGTGTCAGAATCTGAGATACATTATTCTTTTTCAAAACAGAGGCAATCTAAATACAATATTAAGAAAAAAAGAATCTTCATTATGGATCATAACGAAATTATATCCTATAGTTTATAATAGCAAATTAAAAACATTACCATCTGTGAGAATAAATGCTATATCAGTCACTGAAAATTTTATAGTAAATGTAAAGACAATTATCAAACAATGGGTTCAAATTCATAAATAATTGTTTCTAGAAATGGATACAAATTACAGAACTATCAAAATATAGTTTTGAATGGTAAATATATAAATACAAATTATTTAGCTTATTAGAAGGTTTAAAATATGTACGTTTTACATTTATAGAACTTACATCACTGACAAAATGAACTTCTTTTACAGCATAACGTGCTTTAAATTGTTCTGGAGTAAAAAGTGGGCCCATAATTGTTGCATAACTTTCCGGAAGATGTGGTGCAAATAAAATAGCATCGCCTGATGAGACTTCAATAAGACCAAGAAAGTCAGGTTCCAGAACACCAAATGCCCAGTGGAAATAGGATTCCTGAAATTAAACTATGGTTTATACCTAAGTTATTGGAAAATGGATAAGGAACAAATAAAACGATGGGCCCAAAGAAAGATAACATATGTTATAGAATTTCAGATGGTAATTTCTTCAAAAGTTTGTCTATTATATTGTTTAGAAATAGAAAAATCAATGTTTCGTTTCTAAAACCATTGACTTTTCTATAAATAAAACAACAAGAAAGATCTTTAGAGATAATACAAATTAATGGCATTCAGTATACAAGAGAATCAACCCTTTGTCGTCCTGGGGAGTCGGGTCTTGATTCCCTTAAAAGTTTTCGAAATATATTGAAAAACGGTTCAACCGATTTCATTAAAATTTGGCATTGAGGCAAATCTTTTAGTGTAATGTTTTTTTGTACTGACCCCACCCCCCCCCCAAGGTCACTGGACAGTCCCTGAAAGAGTGAAGTTTGGCTAAAATGTACATTTTATTTAAAAAAAATCGATTCTTAGGTCAAATATTGTGAAATTGGTTAATATTTGTTAGATACAGAATAAACACTAAATTATTTAACATATATTCTGGTTTTTGAAAAATATTTATTTTTTCAATTGGGTGCAGTCTTTTTTTAAATAATGTGATTAAAAACGTGCAATAAGTAAAAATATGAACTACTGCACAAAATTTTCTTGTGGATATTTTGGTTATTTTTGTGTGAATTTTTTGGTGTTGTCGGACCTCTAAAAAATCGAAGTTTGAACTTAATAGACTCATAAAAAATCAATCGTAAAGTCAAATAATAACCAAATTGATTAATATTTGACAAATAATTGCAAATCAATCATAGTTTAACACAGAGATCTATAGTACATCCCTGGTTTAACCTATATTCGAGGTTTTTAAAAATATCGATTTTTATGACTTGGACCAAATTTTGACAGCCAATGAAAATCGACATATTGGTAAAAAAAATTCTAGGATGTCTATTCAAAATCAATTTGACCTTTTTGTGCTTTGTCACATCCTATAACTGTATTGAAATTTTGATAAAACTATTGATCCAAAAAAGTTATGAGTATTGTGTCGTCAAAACTAGTCCTGTATATAGAATCCTATATATTTAGGTAGGGGGGGAACATAATTTAATTTACTGATAAAAAACTGAACAATTCATTAAAATGCCTTCAAATTTGGTATACTTATTGATTTTCAGCTGTGTTATTAGTGTGTCATAGCTTTAGCCAAAGTCTCAATTCGGGGTCCACTGATTTTGGGAATTTTAGTGAATGCAATCATTCCAAAATCACTAGAAATTACCTAGAAACTAGTAATAAGTCATTTCAAATTATTTACATATTTGTGAAAACGTTTGTGTTTAGTTTTATAGACATGCCCCAGAATG
Organism: Parotoplana pacifica; assembly: GCA_034780595.1. Classification (NCBI taxonomy): domain Eukaryota; kingdom Metazoa; phylum Platyhelminthes; order Proseriata; family Otoplanidae; genus Parotoplana; species Parotoplana pacifica. Next base: position 5,080 of record JAUYWI010110972.1, read on the forward strand.
TCCGGGCTTATAGACCATCAATCATAAAAGTGAGGCATACAATTATCTAATACATTATTACTAATGGCTTGTAATTCTAAATTTCAAATAAATCATTTAGAGTCATTTGTGAGAATATACACTTTAAAAACTATTTTTAAGGACCTGCCCTGGTATAGTGGTCCCATAGACCAGCCACCATAAATGAGGATTCCAGATTTTCAATACATTGATACAAATACTTTCCTAATTTAAACAGTAAATTTGAGCAAGATCTGATGTTTGGCTTGGATTTTAGAGCCATTTTAGTTATTTGGCCCAAAATATCGATTTTTCAGAGGATCTGTCTACATTATATTTTATGTGCCTTAGTTGTACTTTAATTGAGTTGTCTAATAACAATTTGGATGTTCTGTTCTAGTTCATACTTTGGGTGTCATATCTGTAGTTTATTTGCTACATTGGCTCTCACTAAGTCTGTTGAGAGAAGAGCCTATGACCTGGAAAACTCATTGGGAAGCGAGGATAGTAAAACCTCCTAATCATTAATTTTAAAAATTGTGAATAATATATAGATTAGGTTGCATAACTGAAGTTCTACTGTAACATGATTCATTGCCTTTATTGATCAAATCTTTAACACTAGAAGGACTAGACCCATCAATTGACAGGTAATTGATTTTCAAGCTCCATTATTTGTCACTGGTCATAGCAATGAGTAAACTTAAAAATTGGTGACTTTTATTATTTTATGGAGCTCTTTTCATCACATTCAGAATTGTGGTAACATCACCTCCCATATTTCCTCATAACTACCTAGAAGAACCAAACCCATCGATTGATAGGTAAATAGATAAAAACTACAACAAAATAATATTGCTCAATTTCTCTTACCATTAACAGTAAGAGCATAGAAAAAAAATATTGTTGTTCTTAGTCTATGGAAGGATCAGACCCATCAATTAATGGGTAATTGATTTTCAGCCTTGTTATTTTTTTCTGTGCATAGCTCTATTATTGAAAATTATGTAACCTCACTTCCCATATTTCCACATAACAGTTTAGAACCATATTAAGTGATTTTGCCCCCCCCCCAAAATCGATATCCAATATGGATTTGCATTACTGAATGCCTAGTGGACCTACACATCAATCAGACAAACTTAAAATTGTTGGCCCTCTATGATGTCATCAACCTTAGCATTATCGATTTTTTACAAAAAAATGTTTACCCTAAAACATGTATCTATGTACCAAATTTCAGATCAATCTATCCACAGAAATTATGATATTCTAGGGGGGTGTTACACACCATTGTCAGGTACATAAATAGGGTTATATCACTAACAACTATTTCAAAATCATCATATAAAATAACAAACCTGTCGAAATAACAATTCATGATCTGAGGAATCTCTCAACAAAGCTTCTCCTGCTTTCAATAATACAACTGCATCTGGTTTTACACCTTTCTTTGATTGTAATCTAGTAACTAATCTTTTCCGGTTTAAACTGTGCAATTCCATGGGAACTTTCAGATTATTACCAAGACAAAACACTGGTTCAGACCGATGAACTGCACCTGCCATTGTAATAGGGATTTACTAAAATATCAAACAAAACAACTGGTTAACAGAATAAAAATAAAGCAAGAATATTCAATGTCTTCTGATCTTGGAAATAACAAATAGTTTAATAGTGAATAGAAAAATATCAGAATTAATTATTAATAAAGCATCAAAGTGTTATGTTACTTGTATTTAACTGTGATTTTGTTTTGATTGCAAATAGAGTGGCAATTGAGAAAATTGATAGAATCAAAGCAAATTTGATTCATAGGATCAAATAATTATTTTGTTGAGCTAATAACACTATCGTGAGCAACAGACATCTGTTTTCTTCTTCTTCTAATGCTGATGTGTATGAATGATTGACAATAATCATAAACAGTCACAGTAAATGAATTAAGACCAGGAACAAAATTTAAGTAACTAGGCAATACATTGATAGAATTTCATTCTGAAGTCCAACACATGGCTCTAATTGGTTAATAATCTTCCAATAAGCTGTGCTGTATTAGGTACAACATTTATATGTACATAGATGTTATACATGCTGCTAGTCAGTAGTTTTCATTACACAAAATAGCATCACTTACTGGTTATTCTTATTTACTATTCTGGATTATTCTTCATTCATATTTTTTACTACACAGACATTTTATTACAATTTGTCAAGGAAACAGTTTATCTACTACAGTGCATGCACAAATATTAGCATATCATAATGTTGGCAAAAGTGAATGAGATGTGTGGTGGTCTAACTTTCTTGCAAAAAAATCAAATATTGAATGCTGATGGTTATCTAACTAAAACTAGATCTTTATGACAAAGCATGAGTGCAGCATTTTCAAACAAAATTCTACACCAACCATATGGTGAAGAAATGCCAGAAGTGGTTTATTGATAACAACATTCAGGTCCTCCAGTGGACCGGAAACTCACCTAATTTGAATCTAATTGAGAACCTTTAAAAATTATGAAGGATAAAGTAGCTCAAAAGCACCTGGGTCATTGGAGGAGTTGAAAATTGCTATAAAAGAGGTTTGGGTTAAATAAATAACACCCAAACTATGCTAAAACTAGCATTTTCTAAGCCATTGAGATGTAGAGAAGCCAATGGAGGTTGCACTAAATATTAACTTTTTGTAAACTAGATTATGTTTATTTATATTCTATTTGTAGATTTTTATTTGAATATGGTCTTTTGATTGAATAAGATATAATTAATCAAAAAGTTGACCTTGGTCTTAATTCATTTGCCATGACTGTATAATGAGAGCTTTGTTTTTTTGTGGATGGCATCAATGTTGGACATGCCAAAAATCACAATGTATTGCAGGTTGTATTTGAGGCATTTGTCAAATAGATGTTCAATATCCTTGGTTTCACAGTCACAGTTGGGATTGTCTCACTTTCCAATGCTCTGGAGATAATAATAGTTTGAGGCAAATTTTATCACACACACTTTGGATATGGTAACAGCTTTGGCTCTGTAAACAGTGTTGAACAGGACTTTGAGAATCGATTCTAATGCATCACTCTAATGTATGTGGTCCATCTACATTAGCACTTTTCCATAGCAATATTTATAAGTTTTTTTTACTATTGAATGTAGTATTGAGTAATCTGCACAATTGTTTTAAAAATGTATTGCTTTTAGCTCTCAAGTTGCACCATGGTCATAAGAATCAATATTTTCAAAAACTTACAATACATATTAAACAAAGGAGTATTTATAGTCTACCAAATATTAACCGCCATAGTGCATATTATTCTTTATTTCAAAAATAAAACTTTTTGCAACATTGTCAAAAGTAAAGGTTCAGCTTTGCATGTAATTTTTTTATACCCCTAACTAACAAAGGTCATATGGTGGGCTCTCAAAGTAGGTCACTATGGATTAAAATTTCCAAATTTTGAAAAGTTTACTTAAAACAATGGACATTCCTGAGGTCAAATTTAGACATATAGGACTCATAGTGGAACAAGATTTTTATTTTGCATATTATCCACCATAAGAGTGTGGGAGATATGACAGAGCCTTGAGGGACACCATAGTGGATGTTGCAATTGGGTGAGATGCAATTTGAGATGTATTTTATCAAGCAGTTTTGTGTGAGCTTTTTTGAGAGTAGGTAGGACAGGTCAACTCAGAAATTAGGAGAAGAGTATGTTTTAAAATGTGAAAATAATACTTTAAAAGTTTTAGTTTATATAAATACATTTCTCTCCAACTGTTATATAAAAAGAACTGGTACAAAATCTGTAGTTACTGAGATTTAATAGATTTCAAAATTTGCCTATTTTACATCCATATTATGGCTAAATTAGAGTTGGGTTACAGATATTTTGTAATGGATGTTTAACTTTACTATTTTACTTCAACTTATCCATCAAATGAAAAAAATGTTTTATTCAAATCAGCTTTGTAAAATGGTAAATATAGCTGTAAAATGTTGTTTTGTGGCCATTTGCATTGCCCCCTTAGCAATGGTTGATATGCATCAAATCACTATTTCACTTTGGCTCATATTTCAAAATGTTAAAAATAGGTAAAAACCTATTTTAGTATGTTATTTCATCCACTTAGCAACTGCTCCTATGCAGCAAAAAAATCATTTTAATTTGGCTTATCAGCAACTTATGTTTTAAGTTTGATCAAATTGGCTATTGTAAAATGTTAAAAATAAGTAAAAATGGTGTTGTTATAACCATTTTTCTTCCTTAGCAAATGGTTGCTATGCACCAATTTAGCATTTTATTTTGAGTTTATATTCAACATTTTACTTATTCAAATCAGATATTACAAAATGGTGTAAATAGGTGAAAAACTTGGTTGCTAATGGTCATTTCAACTACTTAGAAGTGGACATTTAGTAACATCAAAAATGAAGGTCAAGTTTTCATGTAATTTTTTTTCATACCTCCAACCAAGGTCATATGGTGGGCTCTCAAAGTAGGTCACTATGGTCTATTTGAAAAGTTTACCTTTTAAAATAAAGGATATTCCTGAAGTCAATATAAATGCTGCCCCCATGATTTTGAGCATTTCTTTTAATATTTTACACAATTATGTTTTTAGGTAAAAGTATGCTACTTTAGTCTACAATGTTAATGTACATATATTACATCACATTAGAGTCCTAAAGTATGTAGACACTATGGTTACCTAATCAATTGGAGGCTGTGTAAGCTGAATATGTGTGTGAGTGTGTTTTGCACATCGATCAATCTATATCAGTTGTTTGCAGTCAATAGTCTCTATTGCATACCCTCCCCATCTAGCTTTCTGTCACCATACTCTGTTTTGATTGGTTAGAATGTTTTGTACACAAATTTGGCACCTATAGCTCATGATAGCATGGGATATGATGAGGTATGATGTAATAATGTTTGTTTAACTCAATAGTGTCTCTCAATATGATTAAGAATATTCAATGGGTTATTTAAGTTCTTTTCAACAATTTGGACCATGAACCAGTAATGGGGGTGTTCTTTTAGTGATCAGTTCCACCTTGCATTGTGTCATCAATGGTGGTACGTCCAGAGGAGAGGAGGAACAGCTATGAGTCCATAGCACCTTCAGCCAACAGTTCATTCTTCTGGAGGAAAGATAATGGTCTGGGGAGACTTTTCAGTGCAGTGCATGGACATCATGCTATTGATAAAGCTCCTAAGAAGGTTATTGCCCAGGCCTATGTAGAAATCCATCAGGATAATGTTCTGCCTCTCAATTTTCCTGCCAACAATATAACCTTCCAGCAGGACAATGCAACAGGAAAATGGTAGCACAACTCTTCCATGGCTATCACAGTCTCCTGATCTCAACCCCATTGAGAACTTCTGGTCTGACATTAAACAGCAGATTGACAAGCTTGAGTCATTTGTGGAATGAAGTCCAACAGATTTGGACCAATATTCCTCAACAGAAGTTCACTACACTCCAGTAATCAATTTCCCAATGTCTCCAAATGGTTGTTGATGCACATGGTGGAGCAATCAAGTACTGACTCCTTGTCCTTTTCCTTCCCATTGAGAATGTGACAACAGCCCTTTTCAGGGCCACCACCTCATGATTGATTAAAAACATGATGATGATGATAAACAAATCCAAGTTAGATGATTTAAACATGATAGAAAGATGTGATCTTGAAAATAATTACCAAAAATGTTCAAAATCACTGTGGACAGCATTTATATTGACTAGGGTGTATATATAATATGTTAAAAATAAAATAAAAAACAACAAAACTGCCGACGTACGTTTCGATTTATTAACAAAAATTGAAAACAAA